>JAPKLW010000472.1:65779-157503 GCA_026898455.1 Plectranthus barbatus
AAGCATTTTAAGGGCAGAGTTTTTAGAACTGTTGATGTTGGTATTGACTTTTATAGAGACTACGCTTGTGTTGCTGCTTTGAAGAAAAAGATGTTTAATTTTTTTTAATTCTTATTTATGTAAAAATGAAGTAAATCAGACTAAAAATGAAGTAAATTGGGCTAAAAATGACGTAAATCGGGCTTAAAATGCACGTTGCTATTTGTGTTTGAGTTTTTTTTTTTCAGTTTTAGCCTTTAAAGGCTAAAACTACAGGATATTGGGGCAAAAATGTCGCGTTTTTCAATTTGCTGAGAATGAATCCGGTTCGTCGATTTGATGAGATGGACGCACGAGATCTATTCTTATTTCTCATAGTAACTCCTATTCTCACCTGATCACTACCCTATATATATATATATATATAGAGGAGAGATCATGTAAAAAAAAATCCTCATGTGAGAAAAAAGAATGAATCATGTCCATCAGATCTAAAAAAATCAATGGCTGATATACAAACAAGCAATGACTAAAACGCAATCAAGCAACAAAATAATCAAGCAACAACTTAAACAAAATCAAGCAACATTGTAATCAAGCAACGATCTGAACACAATCAAGCAACATCATAAACACAATCAAGCATCTTTCTCACTTTCTCACGTTAAGAATTTTCTCATTGGATCCGCTTCCTATATATATATATATAGGGTAGTGATCAGGTGAGAATAGGAGTAACCATTAGAAATAAGAATAGATCTCACGCGTCCATCTCATCAAATCGACGAACAGGATTCATTCTCAACAAATTGAAAAACGCGACATTTTTGTCCCAATATCCTGCAGTTTTAGCCTTTAAAGGCTAAAACTGTAAAAATACTCAAACACAAACAACAACCTGCATTTTAAGCCCAATTTACTTCATTTTTAGCCCAATTTACTTCATTTTTACATAAATACGAATTAAAAAAATTAAACATCTCCTTCTTCAAAGCAGCAACACGAGCGTAGTCTATATAAAACTCAATACCAACATCAACAGTTCTAAAAACTTTGCCCTTAAAATGCTTCATCTCATCAACACACTTTGGAATAAATGAACCTGTAAGATACAAAAATGCACAAAGTTAACACTAAAGATGCACAATATAATAGTAAAAATGAACGCCGATCTGAATAAAACAAATTTTTTAAACTATATTCATGCACAATTAACAAAGTCGAGACCGAACACGAATGCGAAATCCAGAAACAAAGAAAAAAATATGATCAACAGAAGAAATATAAATCAAATCGAACGAAGAAGGAAGAAGAAATCAAATCGCGCGTAGAAATGAATAAAAAAATCTGATGAATACTATTTCAGATTTTTTAAAAAAGCTAAAATTACCAAAATAACCTTGATTTTGCAAAACTGCAGGATAATCGAGGAAAACTGCACACGGAGTGAAATAGATCATGAGCGTTGAAATCACAAAATCAAAGGCTGAGATTTATTCTCATTTCTCATACTAAAAACTATTCTCATATGATCACTACTCTCTCTCTCTCTCTCTCTATATATATATATATATAATGAATCCAGTGAAAAAAATCCTCCCGTTTAACTTTTTCACTTTCTCACGGGAGGATTTTTCTCACCGGATGTAACGGATCCGGTGAGAAAAATCCTCCCGTGAGAAAGTGAAAAAGTTAGGTGATTATGTTTACGGTGTTGCTTGATTTTGTTCATATTGTTGCTCGATTGACAATATTGTTGGTTTATGTATTAGGTGTTGCTTGATTGTATATTAATCATTAATTTTTTTAGATCTAATAGATATGATTCATTCTTTTTTTTCTCACTTGAAATTTTTGTATCACATGATCTCATCAATATATAATTCATACAATTTATAGATATGATTCATTCATTTAGTACATTGGAGATGCTGTCCACTTGTACAGTCAAAATAAATAAATATAACACACGTCCCCTCGTTCGGGATGTAGTGGTGAAAACACTTTATTTGGATCAAGAGGTTATAGGTTCGAGCTTCTCTGGGGATATCTGGGTGTGTTATTTTAATACATGTAATTCTATATATATATAGGGATGCATTCATATGTTAACCACTTCCCAGATGTTACCTGTTACCTCATGGTCGGTGCATTATCTAGACAAGCTAATTACATTATCTAAGCTATATGCGATACATTACGAAGATAATGTATTACATTATTATTGCATTACATTATCTATCAGTTTGTACATTATCTTCGTAATGTACCGCATATGGCCTAGATAATGTAATTAGCTTGTCTAGATAATGCACCGACAATGAGGTAACAGGTAACATCTGGGAAGTGGTTAACATATTATTACAACTCTATATATATATAGGAGGGATTATGTAAAAAAAAATTCCCATGTGAGAAAAAAGAATGAATCATGTCAATCAGATTTGAAAAAATCAATGGTTGATATTGAATCAAGCAACAACTAAAATGCAATCAAGCAACAACTAAAATGCAATCAAGCAATAACTAAAGCACAATCAAGCAACATTGCAATCAAGCAACGACCTGAATACAATCAAGCAATGCCGTGAATGTAATCAAGCATCTTTGTCACTTTCTTACCTTAAAAATTTTCTCAATGGATCCGCTCCATATATATATATATATATATATATATAACACATTTTTTGTGTTCGCAAAAATAAGTACTGATTGATTAAATTCCACCTAAGAAAAATATTAATTAGAAAGAGACATTCATTAATCGAGTTCTGACAACTTCTTCCCACAATGAATGAGGTGTTTGAATTAAATAGTATCGATTTCGCCATCACTAAAAGATTACTTAGGCTAGTGATTGTTCTTTCAAAGTTACATTTCTATGCTCTAAATCAACCGCATATATCTTTTACATTATTCATATATATAAGGAATGAATGGGGTATTACATTTTATATTAAATATAAATGAATTCATACATTTTCTTTTATCAAAATTCAAATTAAAACTTGCTAATTATTTTGCATTTTAGTATTACATATGTTACGATTAAAAAATATATAATGCTTTTAATTGTGGGCAATTCTAAACATGGGTTCTAATAAAACAAATAATAAAAATAAGAATATTAATACTAATTGTATAATAATAATAATTAATACTATAGTTTTATTAAAACATAAAAATATTGAATAACAATAATATTAATAAAGAATAATAATATAATAAAAGTGATGAAAATAAACTAATAATAATAATAAGAATAAATTTGCTATTAAATATAAAAGGGTCGAATCTGTGAGATTCTAACTTTCCTTTTAAAAAAGACTTGAGTTTGCATGTCCCAAATTTGAAAGTTTATATAATAATAATAATAATAATAATAATAATAATAATAATAATAATAATAATAATAATAATAATAATAATAATAATAATGATAATAATAATACTCCCTCCGTCCCATTTTAATAGGCTCGTTCTCATTTTCATGCGTTCCACTTTAGTAGTCCCGTTTCTAAAAAAAGTAACTTTTTCACACTCAACAATAAAATATTAATTTCGCTCAACTCATTCTATACTCACATGTCTTAGTTACTGTGCCAAAAGCAAATGAGACTAATAATAATTGTTGGGGGTAGGCCCACGAGGCTGAAGTCCAATCGACAACCCAAAGGCCCAGCCGACCCAAAACGCGTAGGCCACGGATCCGACTGGAGATGGAGTTACATTAACGCGCTTAAGGGATATAATCGATACCGACCCCAGTTCTTCCTCGACACCGACCACGTTGTAGGATTGCCATCGAGGAGGTCAGCTGCTGACCCTGATTTCGGTGGTGCAGGACTGTTGCAAACTCTAACCGACCTTGAAAATCCCAGGCAATTCCGAAATCCTCGGCGACCATGAGCTCGCCGACGGCTAGAGTTTAGCCAAGAGTTCTTTCCTTCATTTATCTATAAATAGGGGCTAAGGGCTCAAATTCTGTATCGATTTTCCTTTCTAGAAACTATAATGAAACTCTGTCGAAATATATACAGAATTACTATTCTTCTTCGTCCACTTATCTGGTTTTTCTCTTTAATTTTACTTGCATTTTCATTCACGTTATATTATATTGTTGATCTTCATAATTAGTGATTGTCGTCTACTTCTTTTTTTGTTATTACTCGTTATCTTGTAACGATTTCAAGAGATCCATTTATTCCGATAAATCAAACCTCAATAACAACAACAACAATAACAACAACAACAACGACAACAATAATAATAATAATAATAATTATTATTATTATTATAATAATAATATATTCTTTACAACACTCGAATTTAATAAATTCGTGCAACGCACGGGTGAAATGTTAGTATAACAATAAATTATTTTATTAATTACACAACACTTGCTTCTTTGACTTTTTTTAAAAGGAAAATGTTACTTTTTTTTTTGGTTACAATCCTTGATGCCTAATTATGCTTCGTATTACTTTTTTATTGATCGGTAGTTAAATTCTGGTACTTCCCCCCAGAATTGACTCACTTATAAAATTGGGTGTCCCAACTAAAGTGGCCTTCTTTTAAAAATGACAAACACTCAATAGTAAAATATTAATTTCACTTACACTCACAGTCTTAATTGAAACGGAGGAAGTATTATGCAAAAATCAGATAATTAAAAGGGCTCCAGCAAAAGAAGAGGGGGGTCATGCGTAATTGTTCAAAAAAAAAAAAACGTGTTTATGATTAAAAAAGGTTGCTATGAAAACGTACGCAGGGGACAAACAAGCCATACACGTGGCCATAAAACGTTTTAAATCTGAGCTATACATTATTGTTAAGAAAGAGACGTTTCTATGAAAAGTTTAATTTATGTTTCGTGCATATGTGGAATCAATTTATGATTACAACTTTGTGTTGTAATTCCTTATTTAGTTCAATCACATTGGAACAATATAATGTATAATGTGCTTAGGTTTTGCTTTTATGTTTACATAAATTTGGATCACTTGCAAGACAACAAGAACATCACTTTCTCCTAAACGTTGGCATACTCCAAGAAAAAAAAAACAAATCAATAATATATAAAAATTAAGGACAATTTAACTATGCTTATTGAAAGGGAAGCAAATCGACAACCAATAAGGCTATTAAAAACAATGTGACAATTATGCATGCTAGAATAAGGATAATCAAAGAAAAGCTCAAGGAAAACCAAGGAAACAAGGTGTAAGTAGGCATGCTCGATTCGAAAGAAACATATTAGCAATCAAGAGAATGGATGAGAACAAGGTGCAAATATACACGCTTGAAGAAAAGAGGATATTCAACAATGCCTTGACAAGGTTGACATTGGAAGAAGGTCGCTGGGAGCGGTCATAATATCGATCAAACCGATGCGGACAGTCAAATTCGTCATGATTTTGAGATCGGTAGAGATAACACCAAGGGGTGTTGCGTTGCGGCTTACCGGAACCTGAACGACCACGGTTGCGAGATTTGTTGCCACGCCCTTTACCAGAGGTATTATCAGAGGGAGATGCAGTGAAGGCAGCAGCGGGCGAAATAATAACAATTAATTAATGCAAATAAAAGGTATTAAGGTATGATGTTTCACATCGGTTGTGATGAATTCCATCACGATTAAGTACGATTAAGTATATATATTAAGGTTGTCTGGACGATGCAAACGCGAAATTCTTTCGCATTACATTATATATATTATAGCCTATTAAAAACCTAAAAACAGAAAATCCAACAATGCATGACAATAATTTTATTTATCCTCATAATCAATCTAACCACAAAGTTTCAACTATCATATAATCATGCTATAACAATTCACCAAGTGTATCACATCATTCAAGAAATTCACATGTTTCATATCTAATCATGCTTTCCTAATTCATGCTTTGTAATTCAGAATCATAATTGAATTTCAACTCATCATCAACTTTTGAAACTCATGCTTTCATAAAATCTTTTGATTTACAAAATGTTCTCCCAAGTGGTACTTTAAATCGTAAATCATGCTCCTTCAAAAACAATATCAAGCTTCTATTCAACCTTTATGCTCAAATGTTTTAAAAAATTTTAAGCCCGTAAAAGCGTACCTCGATGTCTGATGATGGTGTGGCGCGTTATGGAGAGGGATCGAGCTTTAACAACGGTCACAATTTTCGAACCAATAAAGAACACAAAATGGTTCCAAATTCTCATATAATCCAAATAATGCAATTGATGGCATGTTTTCAAGAATGTAGAAAGAACATAGATTTTAAGTTTTTGCATAAGAAAGAATTAGGCTCAAAATTTGCTATCTCTTTAAATCAAAGCATGGATTCAATGGAAATCAAGATAAGAGATAGATTCAAAGAAAATCATGTCAAGAGATTTATAAGCAAAGAGAAATTATAGAAGTTTCACAAGAATCCAAACAAAGTCAAGTCGAAAGCTAAATGAGCACAGACAAACACGTGGAAATTCTACAAGGAATCCAAACAATTATTTCAAGAAGATGAGCATAAGGAATTTAGGGAAATTTAACAAGGAACTCAAATCATTATTTCAAGAAGGCATGCATGCTCATACTAAGAAAATATTCCAATCAAGATTAGAAACGAATAAATCATGGAATTCAAATAAGCATGCATTAAAATGAAACCTCGAATCTAAGAGGTCACGGTATCGAGCCAAATAAGAACCTGGCTCTGATACCACCTTCTGTCGTGCCCCCAAATCGGGCCTATGCGACACGATGCACGCTAAGGGAGGTGAATATTCGAACAATTAATTAATCAAGCGGAAGCAAATAAAGAACTATTTGAAGATCAAATGAAATAATGAAGTTCAAATGAATAATTCACAGCGGATAATGAGATTGATTAAATGAAGCAAACATGATGAGAAAATAATTAAACACATGCTTGAAGGGAAACAATAAATATTTCGCAACGGAGAATATAATCAATTAGATGCTACAAGCATGATGGGACGATAAAGCAATTCATGCTTGGAAGAAAAGGCAAAGGACACAAATCAGTTTTAGAACACTTGAACAAATGAGACTATGTATGAAGACATAGCTCGTCGCTTCGATACCATAACCAAACAAATTAAATCATGCTAGAAGAATAAGAATAATTTAGCATGCATAAGAAAGAATGAATCATAGGAGTCAAGAGATTACATGAATTAACATTTGATCAATCGAGCATTTCAAGTTCAAATCCTGTCGAGGTTTAGAAGAGTTCAAGCTCAACCATCCGAGCATTTGAAAGTTGATACAAAATGAGATTTAAGAAGTGTAGATCAATGTCCAAGTAATCATAGTGGTGCAATACATGCCATTCAGATTTATGATCAAAAGCAACATGGATTCGAAATTAGTACAAACCGAATAATTAATACAAATATGAACCCATTTCGGTTTTCTCCTTCGATCTCATCTTCATAACGCCACCTTCACCTTCATCAATCGGTACCTACACGCAGGGAAAACGTGCATAGGGGCTAAGTACACGAATGTACCCAGTGGTCACGGTGTCCCGAAAATAAATACATACATATATCATAGAAACACCGCACACTCATGCATAATACAAGTTTTTATTGAAAGCCTCATGTATATGCACAAAACATTTTCCTCACTTGGGAGCCCCCACTCAAATTAGGCACCACATAATCGTTTTCCCAACATATCAACATTTCATATTCAACATGATCCACATAATCACAAGGGGTAAGATAGGAGTGACCACTCGCTATCTACCCAGTAAGGTTTAGTCACCCTTACCCAACCGGCAGTCTTATTACTATCTGGGCTAATACATTAGGCTTACAATACCACGGGGGTAGCCACTCCCCCGATCCAGAACATCTCCAAATATATCATTCATCCACCAATTCGTATCATCACAACAATCATACGGTGTCAAAACAATTTGCGGTGTAACATGCTTTAAAACAAAGAATCATTTTTGGAAAAACATTTGGCAAAACTATTTTGATAGAATAAAGTAGCGTCCACCTCAAATAATTCTATGGATCCAATTATTTAGTTCCGCCAGTCAATGCTTCCTTCTTGGTGATTAAAGTACCTAATTAAAGTTTGAATAAATTACTACAATGTCTTTGACTCAAAATAATCATCTAAGTTCTTAAATCAATTTAATTCAATTAATTATGCAATTCAAAATTTATAAAGAACAAGATTCAAGGACTTCTAAGTTTTATTTTATTAAACAAGATTTAATAACTTAGTCAAATTATTAAGCTAGTTAACAAGTTCATACCAAATTGATATATTAGTTATTAATTAAGGATAATGAAATTAGTGGTCTAGTTAACAACTTATTATTAACCTAAGACAATTATTTTTAATTAACTAAGTGAACCAATTATGCATTTAGGCCTTAGAATATTTTAGTGAAATCTGAAAATTAACCCAAATTATTCTAAGTCCCAATAATGTGAGTTATTACCTAGTTAACTAGTCCATTTTCAAAATAACAACAAAAATAATCTAGAAATCTAATGAGGTTGATTTTAATTTTATAAAAACAAAACTTTAATGTGCACGTGGTCAAATTGACGGTTTGTTAAAACGAATTTTCATTTCAAAACGGTGAGGCCTAACATAAGCAATTTCCTAATTAACTTTCAGCATTTTCAGATTTCAGCAATCAACTTCCCGAATTTTTAATAATTAATATACTTAGTGAAATGACCTGATTTTCCTACAGAGTACTAATTGACATGTTTAGAGTTCATATTATAAAAATCAGATTTTTCCAAAGCCCAGAAATATGTCTTTAAGGCCGTGCAATTTAAACTGCCAGAATCTGCCACACATTATTAAAATGCTTCAAACTCGAGTTTTACAACTCCGATTCATGAAATTCTGAATTCCACAGATTTTTAACTCGTTCTAGTTTATACATTTAGAAAATCAACACAATCCAACCATCACAGAATTAGCCGTACTCATTTTAATCTCTGTCAAAAACAGGGCATACTCTCAAATTTCATCAACACATGATTTCTCAACAGACATGCCATTATCTCATCCCCAAAACTTCATATATATCATTTTCAGATCCATCTAAGTTCGAATATCAGCCCTTAGCATGAACGGTCATGATTCTTAAGCTTGATCAAACATGCAATTATATATATGTGTTCTATGCTCATCAATATGCAACATATATTAAGCTTAGACCTAGGCATGCTCATCTAATCCATTTCCCTTAAGATTTTATTTGTGACCTCTTGATCCTACATGCAATCACATATTCATAACAAGGAGGTCATAGGGAGTGTAGAAATTATCTACTTGAAGGGAAAAAATTTCAGCAAGAGGTCTCTCAAGTTTTTGAGTTGTTCTTGGCGTCGTCTAGCTTAGATCTTTGCGTATTCGTGCTCCTCTCTTCGTGGGGATCTCGTTTCTTCAACTTGGAGCTTGATTCCTCTTTGTGCTTGAGATCAATGTTCTCCGATCGAAGTGTTCTTTACGTCATTGCGTAGAGGAGGTTGAGGAGGTAAATTTTTTATAAAAATGGAGGCTCAATAGGTGGGGGAAGGGTTGGATATGGAAGCTTCAAAGGGGCTGTTTTGGAGGTGTTTTAATGGAGTCTAGAGAGAGAAATGGTGCAGGGTTTAGGTGGACAAGATGAATTAAAGTGGTGAAATGATTTTTGGAAAATAAAGTAAAGATAATTTTTGTAAAAAGGGGAGGGGTATGTCGATCTTGGTGAGGAGAAATAAGGGTGGAGTGTGGAAATTAATTTGCATGACTTGATTGATATTTTTGCAATGATCACCTTCTACTTTCCATGTTTGCCCTTAAGTGATTCAAATTCCCAAATCCACCAATTGCCCTTGTGGGTAATTTTCCATGTAGGTGGTAGAGTAATTATTTCTCTACATAATAGTTTGAAATAATATAACTCATGATCTATAATTAAATCGTTTCACTATGGTCTTGCATCCGATAATTAAATAAATGATACGATGATTTTTCTATCTTCGAACTCTCGCTTTAGAATTTCGAATCGGCTCAATCGGGCGTCGTATGAATATTTGAGCATAAAATAATAATATGGGTCTTCCATATTTAATTAAATCCTTCTTCATAAAATGAAGTAATGTGGCTAATAAAATTACTAAGTTGGAAATTAATTATTCCAACACCTCGATCATATGTCCATCGGCTCGCAATTAAAATCGATCATTATATCGTTTATATATGTGTGTGTCGAAAATATTGTGCATCCCATTTAATGGATTAAATTCCAGAATTTGCCTCGGAAGTAATATCGATATAATATATATATATATATATATATATATATATATATTCCGGACTAAAATTCTCATCTTGATAATTATTTTGATAATTATGAATTAAGTATGAAAATATACATGGGCTTGCTAATTAAATTAGTTGGGCTATTTTATTATTCTCATATGGACTCCTATTTAATTTGGCCCAACACATTAAAATAAATAGAGTACTCTTAGCCCAATTTTCCAATTAAATAAAAAAGCTGGGCTTAAATAATTAACTCGGCCCAATTGCATCGCTGCGGCGGAAATGATTATTTCCGAGTCGAATAAATTTTTCCGATCGTCATACATGATTTAATTCTATATGGAATTTTCTTTCCTTTGTCCTCACGACTATCAATCAAATATCGTAGAGAAGTGGCTTGATAATATTAATAATATAATGATTATAGCAATATTTGCTTCGTAATTTATTAAATAAAAAGGTTGAAAAAATATGTGCGTTACATATATCAACATTTATGGTGTAGAACCAGGGAGCATCACACCTTTTCTTGCCGCCATTATCATCTTCTGAAACTCCACTGCGAATACATCCATGGCGTTGGGCGGTAAGCTTATAGGAACTGCTATACCCTCCTCACCCTTTTTATTCTTAAAGGATGTCACAAAACTCACTAATCCAGGAGCCGGAGAAATACCTGCAGTCGCCGGCCCACCGTAAACCGCCTTTCCCCACCCGTAGTCCACCTCCGCATAGCCATTATGCGTATGATCGGACACCATATAACTCCGACTCACCGCTAAATTGGGATGACGTATGGCCATCAGATCCATAACCGATTTCATATATTCCTCCGTCGCATCTGATTTCGCCCTCCTCACCAGCTCCACCGCATAATCTAACGAGTTTTTCATCAATTTCTCAGCCTCTGTTACCGCCGAAGGAAAAACCATTACATTACCATAATAGCCTTCCGGAATAGGGTGATGTCGCAGTCGCCGTCGCATGTTGACGATGACTGAGAATTGGACCTCTTCGTTAGGGTTTGGAGAGAGAGCTAATGTCCGGCAGCGCCAGACGCAGGCCATCACAAGCTCGAACTTAGTGCAACCACGAGACTGTGGGGGTAGGGTGTGGCGGAGGGCGAAGATATCAGCGGCGTCGAACAAGAAGGAACGCTCCACCAGGTTGTTGGGTTCGATGAGGGCGGTGCCGGTGTCTGGCGTCAAAGCGTATTCACGGTGCTTGAATAGCACTTGCGGCGGGCAACGAGCGCTGAGTAGGTGCCTATCCCAGACTGGCGGAATGGATGGTGCTTCTGCCCCGCCGGCGATCTCGCCGATGGCAGATAAGAACAGAAGAAGTCCGGCGGCGTCGCACATGGTGTGGATGAAGCGCATGGCAAATATAAATCCTTCACATTTCAAACGCGTAACCTGTAAAGGAGTCGAATCAGAATATTGGCATCTTGCATTCTTTTTTTTTTTTTAATTATTTGAGCATTTATTTAGTAAAAAAATATCAAAGAAATAAATACCTGGAAAAAAATCAAAGGGGAATTGATGAGGCCGCGAGAGCCAGGGACATCATATATGAGCTCATCGAGGTTGGGGAAGGGCGGACCAAGAATATCACCAAACTGCTGCAGCGTCACGTCAGCATGAGCGCCGGTGAACACCACCCCCTCGGCGGTGCACTCCACCACCAGCTTCCGGGGGCCGCATTCCCTCAGCCGCCCAGCAAAAGGGTAGTAAAAAACCAGGGCCTTGGCAATGGCATCGCGGATCACCTCGATGGGATCTTTCATTTGATTTAAGGGGTTTCTGCGGTAGAAATGGATCATCTCAACATGAAAACGCAGAGGCAGTTGATCGTCGAGATCGGAGAGTGGTCGGAACTCATGGGGCGTGGGTTTTGCCGGCACGATCAGCTCTGGGTTTTGCCTAGTCACTTTGAAACTCAAAGCTGATGATGATGCCATTTTCAGAGATCTAAGATCAACTGGTTACGAGCTTACTCCATAAGTAGGATATGTGGTGGAGATGCTATCGACAAGATTTATACAGTCCAAATAAATAAATAAATTTAACATATTTTTTGTGTATGCAGTTTGCACAGCTAATAAGGACTGATTTGATTAGACTCCACCTCAGAAAAATATTAATTAGAAAGAGACATGAATATTCAAGTTCAAACAATTTCTTCCCAAAATGAATGAGGTGTTTGGATAAGATTGAATCGATTTTTCGCCATCACTAAAACATTACTTAATTAGGCTAGTGATTGTTCTTTCAAACTATCATTTCTTTGCTGCAAATCAACCGCATATATCTTCTATTTCTATATATAGATAGATACGAGGAATGAATTCGGTGTTACATTTTTTTTACTCAAATTTAAACTTGCTAATAATTTAATATTTTATTATTATATAAATTAAAATATATAATGCTTTTAATTATGGGAATTCTAAACATAGTTTCTAATAAAAATAAGAATAATTAATAATAAATTATTATTATTATTATTATTACAATAATAATAGTTAGAATGCATATAAAGAACCACTTTCGATAAGTCAGCATGTTTTAAAGCCACAAGTTTTGATAGAAGCATAAATGTCTAGTCACGATAAATCGTGAATAATTCAAAATCTTATTGCTTAATGAAAATAATAAACAACTTAAACTTAAATAGACCTAAAACCAAATCTAAATCAAATCTAATTTAAATCTAAACTAATCCAATTATAATTAGGATATAATTTGGATAACTTCAAATCTAAACTAAATAATCTAGAAAATCTAAATCTAAAACTCAAATAAATAAACTAGGAAATAAATACTTAAACTCAAACATAATAAAAATTAAATCGACGTCACAACCCACGAACAGTAGGCTCACGCTCGTTCCCGCCTACAAGGGTGGAAGTCCCCTTCTCCGAGTTAATCTCACGATTCTGCTTCATATCAATTCCACCTCCTTCAAAACAACCTTGTCCTCAAGGTTGAAATCCAAAAAATGAAACAAATCGTGAAACTCCTCCCACGGTACGGAGGATTTCCCTGCTCGTAGCCAAATGAACTGCAAAACTCCTCCTTCGGTATGGCTGGTTTCCTTGCTCGTAGCCATGTCACCCAATACAATACAGCCCCCTCCATTGCCACCACCGCAGCTGCCACCTTCCCAGGTGGAATAGCGTGTAATTCCAATTGCTCCTCCCTGCTGAACACCGGCAGCAACATGAACCACCGGTTTTGGCCTCCCATTGCACTCTCTCCATCCAGGTGCCTTCGCTCCACCTGTTCCCTTCAGCCCAATCTCATCCACCCTGACTAGTCGCGTGTTCATTCCCCCAACATCCCACATTGCGCTTGTTGCGCAGCTTGCACCCTTCTTATTCTTTGTGCCCTGCTTATGAATTTCTTAAGGGCATTGTGGCACAATATTCCTCTCCCCTCTGCGTTCTTCAGCCCCATCACACCTCCAACAATATTCCCCTCTGCGTTCTTCAGCCCCATCACACTTCCAGCACCCAGCGCTTGACCACCGCCGGCTGCCGACTCATCCCCAGTTGCGTCCAGATGTTGCGACTCATGCCCACACATCTGTCCTCTCTAAGATTCGTGCTGCCAGCCCCTAGATTTGTGCGATCCACGCCCACGCTTCCAGCATCCGCCGCTGCTGCACCGCTCACGCCACCTGGATGCCTACTGTCGTTCGTACCCGTGCCCAGACCTTCGCAATCCACGCCACCAGCACCTGTCATTGCTGCGCCGCCCGTACCCACCGCACATGTCGCTGTTGCGCCGCTTGCAGCACCCCGCGCAAGTCGTTGCTCGCGCCACCCGGACACAGGATGTCCTTTATGCGCGCGCAGTTTCTCGCGCCCCATGCACGACCGTCGCTGTTGTTTCCCTGGCGACCTGCATTCCTGTTGCGGCTCTTGCACCTGCGGTGATGACTGTTGTGCCGCTACCTCTTGCCAACCGTGCCCAGGATGTTGTTTATGCACATGCAATTGTCGTGGTTGTTTCCCTGACAGCCTGCGTTCCTGTCGCGGCTCCTGCACCTGCGACGACAACTGCTGCACCGCCGTATCTTCCTTACCTACGCCCAGGCCCTCAGCGCCATCCGCGCTTCCATCCTTCGCAGCGCCTCCTGCGCCCAATGTGTCGGTCATAACTGATGCACCGCGCGCCTGTGCTGCACCTCCAACACGTGCACCCTCCATGGACTTCCCGGGAGTCACCGCGCCTCCAGTCGCGAAACCCCGATCTCGCGATCCAAGGATCGCCTCAGATAGAGCTGCAATTCTCGCCGCAATATCTGCCAATTGTGCACCCTGCGCATCCAATTTCTTCATCGCCATCGCATGGGCTGATTTCCGCCTATCCTGTTGATTGCTCGTAGAGCTTGTCATTCCGGCGAGAATGGGATCCGGCAGGTCGGACCAATTGATAGAAGCAGAAACGGCCCAGTCACGATAAATCGTGAATAATTTAAAATCTTATTGCTTAATGAAAATAATGAACAACTTAAACTTAAATAGACCTAAAACCAAATCTAAATCAAATCTAATTTGAATCTAAACTAATCCAATTATAATTAGGATATAAATCCAATTATAATTTGGGTAACTTCAAATCTAAACTAAATAATCTAGAAAATCTAAATCTAAAACTCAAATAAATAAACTAGGAAATAAATACTTAAACTCAAACATAATTAAAATAAAATTGACTCACGCCCGTTCCCGCCTACAAGGGTGGAAGTTCCCTTCTCCGAGTTAATCTCACGATTCTGCTTCATATCAAGTTTACAAAGATAAGTTTTTTAGCTGCTATTCAGCTTTGTCTTTTTTTCTTTTCCAATTTTTTCTACAATACAAATTCAACTTTATAAAGTAATTTTTATTTTCCGAAATATTCAGTATATCATTTATTTGAAATCTCATATGGTAGTTGTAGATTTAATACAACCTTTTATAAACAAATTTGCCAAAAAGTGTGCAAAGAATCATTTTAAAAAAAATTGAAGACATTTGAGAGCAAATTTTCGAAGGTATGTTGATTTCAACAGTTTTTCCTTATTTTTATCCATTTTTTGCATTATAATGATAATATGTGTTTTAAATCGACTTGAGATACCTTATTTTTTTAGAATATATACTTATTTTAGGACCGTTTTTCTTAAAAAATACTACATTGAAAACTTTGAAAAAAACTTGAAATTCAAGATCTCAATATCCAAATGTTGAGATCTCGAATTCTAATCGAGATCTCAATTTGTTCAATTAAAAAATGCCAATTTTCCTATATAATTGCTCATCTATCCACCGTATGCACATGTCTCAAATCGTCCGATCTACAATGGTATTTTACTTAGTGTTTCATGGTTTTGATTACTAAAATATTTTTACGAAAATAAATATCAAATATAATACACTATACTCTAATTGACTTTTAAGAACAAAAATCAAAATTTTATGAAAACAAATATTATAGTTATAAATTAATCAATGTTGATAATCAAATTTTAGTTAAAAATGAAAAATAATTACAAATAAATATTATATACTATAATTGGGTGGAATATAACTCTAAGGTTAAATATAAAATGATAATTCAAATTTTAATTATTATAATCACCTCTAGCACATTGTCATATCAGCTCCCAATACGCATTTGAGGTTTCTGTAATTAAAAGAAAATCTCAAAGAAATAAATACCTGAAAAAAGAATCAAAGAGGAATTCATATATGAGCTCATCAAGGTTGGGGTGAGGCGGACGAAGGATATCACCAAACTGCTGCAGCGTCGCGTCGGCATGAGCCGCGGTTAACACCACCCCCTGGCAGAGCACTCCACCACCAGCTTCCGGGGCCGCATTCCTTCTACCGCCAAGCAAAAGGGTAGTAAAACACCAAGGCCTTGGCAATGGCGGTGCGCGAATCACCCATGATGGGATCTTTCCTTTGATTAAAGGGGTTTCTGCAGTAGAAAACTAGAAATGGATGAACGCAACATGAAAACTCAGAGCCTCTTGATCGGAGAGGGGTCTGAACTCATGGGGCTCGGGGCTTGCCAGCACGATCAGCTCTTGGTTTTGCATTGGAGAAGCTATCTAGATGTTTTATAAAATAAATAGAGAAGACTAAAATATAACACAATTTTTTGGTGTTTGCAAAGATAAGGGTTGGTCCCCAACTGGGTATTGTCTGTGTTGGCACAAGAGAGTAGAATGTGAATTGTGAGGCCGAATGATTGATTTTTTACTAAGAAAAGCACCCTATTTATATACATGTAATACATGGCTCTTAAGATCTATTCTATGAATCTAGATATCATTATATGAATCTATATATATTTAGAACATTGAATGAATCTGCAGCTAAATCAAAGAACACGACTCATCTAATAATTCATGGTTATAATAACTAACAATTTTTTGGTCAATATACAATAAGATAAGAGCCGATTGATTCAACTCCATGTAAGAAAAATATTAAAAGGTGATATTCAAGATCTAACATTTTCTTCCCATTAGTGATTTTTCTTTCATAGTTACATTTTTTCCCCTATAAACCAACCACATATATGTTCTACATATACATATAATGAATGAGTTCAGTGCTACATTTTATATGAAATAGAAATGAATTCATATATATATTTTATATATCTATACTCAAATATAACTTACCTATACTTTTGTATTTTTTCTATTTTAAAAAATAATATACATTTTAATAATTCATATTATTTTTTCATGTCAACACTAATGATACACTAAAAAATTTGCAAATTCGCAACGGGATTTTCTGTCGCGAATCACATATTTTCCTGTCGCAAAACTTGTTTTGCGACCGATTTCTCCCGTCGCAAAAGTCCTTGTCGCTAATTAATTGGCGACCGAATAAAAAATTGGTCGCAAAAATTCGCGACCGATTCGCGACGCGAACTTTTGTTGCGAAGCCTTCGTGAATGTTTTCCAAAAAAAAAAATATTTTAATTATTTTATTGTGAACCGGTTATTAGCCGGTCCAACCATCACGAACCGGTCTGGTCCGGGATTCGAACTCAAGACCTCCCGCGCGCAACCTTTGCCTTTCACCGCTGGACCAAATACATTTATCATTTTTAATATGTTTTAGAAAATATATATATATAAACTTTCGCGATTTAGCAACCGATTTGCGACGGAATTTCCTGTCGCTAAATTTAGCGACGGGAAATTCCATCGCGAATCGGTTGCAAAAATTTAGCAACGGGATTTTTCGTTGCCGTTCCGTCGCAAAGTTTAAAAATTAATTCCGTCGCAATTTCGTCGCCAGTCCGTCGCAAAATGACGACCAATTTTTCATCCCGTCGCAAATTTCAAGTTTTCTTGAAGTGATATAATCAATTTAATTAAAAGTTTATATTCATTTCTATTTAAGACAAATCTCAGTTTAGCAACCCACCTAATCTCTATGTGGATATATGTAACCAACTACATCAATTGAGATTTAATGTTCTAGGGTTAATAGAATCTTCTAACAACCTGAATTAATATTGTAATAAAACGAGAATTGATGTCATGTGGTGGATTAGAGAAGCTGTCTTGATGTTTACGTATTAAATAGAGTTGGCTACCAAAGGTCACATTTTTTGTATGTTTGATCAATCTTACTCGATATAAAGGATATATGAGATGCTATCCACAAGATTTATACAGTCCAAATAAATAAATATAACACACATTTTTTGTGTTTGCAAAAAATGAGGACTGGTTGATTAAACTCCACCTCAGAAAAATATTTATACTTAGAAAGAGACATGAATCAAGTTTAAACAATTTCTTCCCAAAATGAATGAGGTGTTAATTCTAGGGGTGAAATAGGTTAGGTTGTTCGACAAGGGCCTACAATCCGACTTACGTAAGGTCTTATTAGACCTGGCCTATCACATAATAAGGTGCTTTTTGGCTTCTTTTTAAAAGTCTATATAGTTAAACATGTTCAGGCTTAGACTTCGAATCAGGCCTTTCAAACTTAACAGATAGCCTGCTTAAATAACATATTATATAATTATTATATATATATTTATTATTTAAATTTATATTTTAATATTTATACTACTACTTGATATTTGACGCACAAAAATCGTATTCCATCACTACAATTGAATATATTTTTTTATTTTTGTCTTGCAATAATATTTCATAACTCGAATAAATATACTCTTTTTTTAGATGTTCATATTATTTAAATATGTTTTCATATAAACTTATTATTTTGGTTATTACAACATAATTATTTTTAATTCCAAAAAATATAGAGTAAATATTATTCATATAAAATAACTAAAAATAAACCATCAAGGATTTTAATTTATAAAATTAAATAATTTATTTATAAGTTAAAATAAGAAATATATTTGAAATTATTAAAAAAGCTTAAATAGGTCTTGAATATACTAAAGGCCTTTATAAAAGTCTTTGATAGTTTATATAGGTTAGGTTCAGCCTATTGAATTTTTCGCAAGTTTAGATCTACTCGACCACAGCCTAACTTAGCCCGACCTATTTCCACATCTAGGTGTTTCGATTAGATTGTATCGATTTCGCCATCACTAAAAGGTTACTTATGCTAGTGATTGTTCTTTCAAAGTATACATTTCTTTGTTGCAAATCAACCGCATATATCTTCTATTTCTATATATAGATAGATACAAGGAATGAATTCGGTGTTACATTTTTTTTTACTCAAATTAAAACTTGCTAATAATTTAATATTTTATTATTATATAAATTAAAATATATAAATCTTTTAATTATGGGAATTCTAAACATGGTTTTGATGCACGCGTAATTCAACAAACAAACCAAGTTAAGTTTTCAATCCAAGATTCTTTCGAATTCACCCTATAGAATACTACTTAGTCGTGAAGGAAATGTTATAGCTAGGCAAACAAATGTCGTTGAGTTTTTGTCTAAATTCCTAATGCAAAATTGAACTAACTAAATCCATACTTAAGCAATCAATCAACTTCATTCATAAAATGTAAATTCAAGCAACACTTCAATTTGTAGTAACAATGGTAGAACAAGTCTCACAAGTTCTCAAATGAGTAAGAACGGATGTTGATATGAACTTATGTGTGATCTACTTGAGTTGAGCTATGATGCAAACATATTTAATTCCTAGAAGGATGGACTATTACCCTACACTAGCCAACCCGCAGTCACGGTGAATCGACCTTTGATGACACTAAGATCCTCAAACATCTAGTAATCGGATCCTAGACCACTCCTAATAGCACGCAAATCATCATCCTATGCCCTATCTCCGCACAGGGATTGGATCAAGGAACACAAGAACTCACATTATTCACGACACTCCTTTCCGCGTGTTGACTGCAAAATTCATATCAATTAACACCTAGATTGGCTATTACCTACATCTAAGTGCATGTGAACAAGCTCTAGTGTGATTCAATCTCAAATAGGAAAGTAAACAAACATAATTTAACCTAGTTTCTCACACCTTCATTCAAATCAACATCTAAGGAAATTTAGAATTCCATACCTCCAATGTTCAACATTACAATATTCAATTTGAAACCAAACATTACAAGACATAGGTTTGAATGAATTCTTCCCCTAAAATGAGCACTTTGATCTTGATCTACCAACTTTGATCTTCAATTCCTCTCCAAGGATGGTGGATTAGCTTTTGCTCCTCTTGGATAAGTATGGAGTAGGATTTAGAGATGGAATTTTGGGTGAATTCTAGCTTGACGTAATGAAAAATGGCAAAAAAAATTTCTAAAATTCAAGAATCCCCCTTTTATAGACGAGTAAACAGAGCCTAGGATCGCCCGGGCCAAATTTGGCTCGCCCAAGATAGCTGAAAAACCGTAAAAACTGCCAAAACACGATTTGGCTTGGCCGAGCGAATTCTCTGAAATGCCAGGCTCGGTCGAGCATGGCAGGGTCGGCCGAGCCAGGCCCCTGTTCCACAAGGCTTGGTCGAGCCTGACCTGGCTCGGCCAGGCGATTTCTCTGAAACCCGGTCTCTTCCTTCCTTTTGCTCCGCTAGGTCGATCCAACTTCTTTTTTGCCTTTGGATCGGGCGATTTTCCTCCAAAATTAAGCCGAAAATATTGCTTTATGCTCCAAACCCAACCTACAACATTCGAGACACAAGAAACACGAAAACACAACAAAACGAATACAAATACCTATGACATGGGAGTAAAATGGACACAAACATGCATGCTCACACATCAAAATATAGGTAATTTTACGCACATATCAGGTTTCATATAAGAATAATAAATAATATTAACAATAATAATAATCATAATAATAATAATTATAATAAATCCTTTCTTATTGGACTTAAAAATTCTTTTTTTCACAAATAATGAGTTTTAACTGACAAATTAATTGAAGTGGTTATTTTCGTCCACATACGACTAGGTTTTTCTTCTAATTACACGTTTTTAAGACAAGATTGTTTAACTTTTAGGAATGAACACTAGATAATGAGTACTACGTTGGCGTATGCATCTTGTTGAAATAGGTCTCCTCAACTCAGTTGCACATCTAGCACTTTTTCATTTTTTCTGTTCATGTGTTTTATTGCATTATCTATTATAATAATTTTGTATCAATTTTTGGAAGTATGCCTACCTTAATATGTGTTTCGATGTGTAAAAAATGTATAGAAACCATCCGTTTAAAGTGTCCAGACCAGCTCTAATTTATGTAAAACTCGTAATATCTTGTATAGGAGGTTTATTGACTTATAACAGAGCCGATCGAGATAAACTGGAAATCCTCCAGATTGGTCTCGCAAAGGTGACAAAAGGAATTGGCTACTTTTCTTATGCTAGTTTGGAGTCATGTATAATGGAAACTGACTGACATCAACCGACTAGTTTCACTCAAGACAATCACCAACGCGCTCAGAGACAAGAAGAACAATTCAGGAGGAATCCATTAAAGTTAGACTTTAAGAATGGAGTTTAGTTAAAGTCTGAAGATGTTGGTTTAACCAGTTCGATTCCTCAGACTGACTAAGAAGAGTCGTTCTGACGCACCGTATGCAGTCAACATCCTTTTTCAGAAAAGCTGGAGCAGGTGCATTCTTTCTACAAAAGCAACATGTCCTTTGCTGAAAAGAGGCGTCGATTGGACATCTTCCAAAATGTCTCTCAACGGCAACAAATTCAATTTATCTCTCACTTCATCTATAAATAGACAAAGTGTTCTGAGAAGAGAAGTTCCGGACACTCCAACAATCTAGAAACCTGCTTGAATTTCTTACCAACCGAACATTCAAAAGTTCTTAAAGCTCTCTTTAGTTCGAGGCTATTATATAGCTATCCGTGTGCAGTCTTGGACAGGAGACTTGTTGCTACCTTAAAGCTCATACTCCAAGCTGTGATTCTTATGAGCGTTCAGCGAAAAAGATCGACGGTTTCGGGAAGAATCTTAAATCTCACACTTCAAATCTAAGTGGCGGAGGAATCAACGACCTGAGCAAGTGGACTGGTGGACATTGCAATATTCATCAACTTGCAATAAATCGTGAGAACCCTTGTATTCCAGGATCTAGACGACGTAGGGCTCTTGTGCCCGAGCCTCTATAAATTCTTGTGCATTTACTACTTTACTTAGTTTTCTCATGAATTTAAAACTCAACACTATCTAAGTATTGAAGTATATTGAAAATTGAACAAACATTAAACTCGTTAATCTTAAGATTTCAAAAACACAAACTGATGAAATAACAATCAGTTTGTGAATGCAAGTTTGGGCATTAAAATTTTCTGCTGCGTGTTCAAATACTTTGATTTTGGGACTAACAATCACGTATTTGCATTTTGCTGCATTGTTTGTACTCAGAGTCTATAACTCGAGATGTGAGCCTCTGCTAAAGGTGACCAAACAATATAACAATAAATTAGTGACCCTTTTGTGAAGGAATTATTGACTTGTTACTCTTTTTCAATCCTCGATGCCTAATTTTGTTTTGTATTACTCAAATATTGTTTCTTTGACCCTTTTGTGAAGGAATTATTGACTTGTTACTCTTTTTCAATCCTCGATGCCTAATTCTGTTTTGTATTACTTTTATATTGGTTATTACTTGAATTCTAGTATTAAGTCGATATGAGACTATTAAGAATAAATCAGCAAAAAACAGACAATTAAAAGGACTCTGTCTCTAGCCATCTGTTTCAAACAAATGCAAAAAAACGAAGAAAACGTGTTTTATGATTAAAAAAAATGTTGAATGAAAAGTTGTGTGCAATAACTTCTGATTTCCAGGGGACAAACTAGCCATACACGTGGCCATAAAAACGTACGTTTAGTCTATTTATAATAATTTTTTGTTTTTTCTTGCACAGGAAATGTAGGAATTTTATTTGTTTGATTGTTTGTTTTGGATTGTTCCTAAAAATAAAACAAAATAAAAAAAATACTCCCTCCTTCCCATATTATTAATCCCAAGTAAAAATAGCACAAAAATCAATATATGTGAGTGTAGTGAAATTAATAATTTATTAGTGAATGTGAAAAAGTTTGCTATTTTAAAAAATGGGACTAATAAATGGGACGGACAAAAAAAGCAAGTGAGACTAATAAAATGGGACTGAGGGAGTATAATACAATTCTTATAGGAATTTAAATTAATTAACCTCTACCCATATTCTATAACTATATTGGAACTATCCGAGTGTAATGCACATACCCTACTAATATGTTACTCCCTCCGTCCTGGTTGAATTGTCCTGAGTTGACCGGACACAATAACCAAGGAGTGTGAGTGTAAAGTAAGTTGAGTGGAATTAATATTTTATTGTTGAGTATGAAAAAGTTACCTTTTTAAGTAATGAGACAATTGAGGTGGGGACGGACGAAAAAGGAAAGTGGGATAATTGAGGTGTGACGGAGGGAGTATATATTTATATAATGGTGTTTTCTTTATTACATATTAATTAATAAAATAATTCGTTATTTTAAACTAATGATGCTTTGGAGCCTAATCATTTAGTTATATAATATATAAATCCTTACATCTTTTTGATAGATAGTCATTATTTATTTATGAGATTAATTTATTATAACTATAGAATAACCCAATATTTTACCAATTTCAATATTTATTACATCATTGTCATAATTAATTTATTTTCTAATTTCCAGTAGCTGACATATCTTTCGAGATCTCTAAGTAAATTAAGCTTTCGGGCCAGAGAGCTATGTTCGTGGGAGTGCCTTGAACTAAGGGTTCCAAATGATCGTAGCGCTTCGAAAAATAATAGGAGTGTGAATGCATAAGGTTGATATGCATGTTGTTGGGAAATTTGGCTAAGTTTCCTTTTCCCAGTAGCTACTTGTTTAGATTCTAGTTTTGGTGTTTTGGTGGATCAAATCCTAAGTCCTACCAGCGTCAGTTTGTCTCTAGAATAGCTCTAGTCTAAAATGTAAAGTCCTGTTTAGGTCTTTTGAGTTGTAAGTCGCAGCTGATCAAGACTCATGCTGGCTACTGTTCACCAGCATGAGATGTACTTACCAGTTGAGAGAAGTCTCACCAGCAAGCGACTGACAAGACTCGTGCTGACACTGTTCATCAGCATGAGAAAAGAGCTCACGACTGGCTACTGTTCACCAGTTGGGAAGGTTTTCATCAGCAGGCGGCTGACAAACCTTACCAGCAGAATAGGTGTTCTCACTGACACTGTTCACCAGCGGTGAAGTCACCAGTCATGGGAGATTCCAAGAGTTAACATCCAGACAAATTGGTAGACTTAGATTGTGCCAACGCAAGTCACCAGCAGAGACTGCCAGCACAAGATCACTAGTATGTTCTGCCAGTCGGATGTTACCAGCAGAATTCAAGATTCGCTCTCCCAGAGTCTTAGAGACAAAAAGAAGATTCGTCTGAGGAATAAACTGACAAAGTATGACTTTAAGGGAGGATACCTTAAAGTCTATCAGTTCAAGACACCAGTTCCGATTCCTCGTACTGACGAATAGAGCCGTTCTGACACAAAGAGATCTGTGTCAGATAAAGCGGTCAAGGGTATGGCTCCTTCCGGAAAAACATACCTGCCGCCGTCAGAAGGACATCCGAGGTCTGACATCCTTCCGGATGTGTCCAAACGGCTAGAAGATTTGAATGGGATCCCGCGTCTATAAATAGGTCAGAACCACCAACATTTAAGATGCTTGCTTCCTGACATTCAATACTCTTCTCCCTCGCTCAACTACCGAAAGTCTGAAACTTTATTGCAAGCAAGCAGAACACTTTCGAGGCCTTTCTAAAGGCTACCCGTGTGTTGATTTCTTCAAACACGAGACTTCAAGCTTCCAGCTTGTAAGTTACAGATCTCTTTGGTGTTCTTTCTCTTCTGAGGAAGTTCACAGCAGCTCTTGTGCCAGCCAGCACTCGAGTTATCACGGGCAGTTTGCCGTATTGAGAAGATACGTTCTTGGGAGAACTAAACACCCAGTGAAGCTGTGGAGGTTGAAGTGACGTGCTCGCACTCCACCAGCTGATCAGAGTTGAAGAAGGAAACAAGGCCGGGAGCGGTTGATCTAGTGAACTGGTGGACGAGGCATTCACCAGCTAGAGATAGATCGTAGGACTCTTGTACCTGATTACTCTTAGTGAATTTCCAGTGCTACGACTGGAGAGTGGATGTGATCAGTTGATCGAACCACTATAAATCCTTTGTCTTTATCAGTTTTCTGCATTACATTCTTATTTTAAACCCAGCACCCAAGTGCTGGTGTATACTCTGAAAACTGATAACTGTGTAAACAAGGCTAAAAATATTCTAAGTCTTGAGCTACCAGCTGACGAGCCAGTCGCCAGTCAGCTGAGTACGCAGAGTGCAAGTTGACTTACCAGCTGACAAGGTCCCAGTCAGCTGAGTAACCAGCAGAGCGCAAGAAACGATTAACCACATTTTCCGCTGCTAAGTTATACCCTGATAATCCGGGACCAACACATGTGTTTTTGCATTCGAGTTACTTCAACTAATTTTGGTTAAGTCTGAATAAAAGTGTGTTTCTAAAGCAACGAGTTTATAAGTTGGGTGAGCAACTTAAACTCAGTCATTGGATCTATATTATCTGAAGTGGCACAATCTGGATGATCCTGATTGTTATAGCCGTTGGAGATCGCCATTATCGTCTGCGTCGAGTTTGTTTAGAGAGGTTGCAGAGAATAATAAAACTAACAACACATGCAATATCTGGTCTGGTATGGGAAAGATATATAAGTTTCCCTACTAGGCACTGATATCGCTTTCAATCAGTTGTTTCTCCTCCTTCCTTGATTTGAAGCTTGTGATTGACAACAATGGGAGTATTTGTTGGCTTGCAGTCAAGTATTCTTGTTTCTGCAAGAAGATCAAGAGTATATTTTTGTTGATTAGCAAAGATTCCTCTTTTGGATCTGAGTACTTCTATTCCGAGAAAGTATTTTAGGTTTCCCAGGTCTTTCATCTCAAATTCATTGAACAGATTCTCTTTCAAGCTTCTTATCTTTTCTAAGTCATTGCCTGTCATAATCATTCGTCCACGTATATGATTAGACAGGTAATAAGATTTCCTCGCTTCTTTATAAATAAGGTATGGTCTAAATTATTGTGGTGATACCCATATTTCTTCATGGATGTAGCAAATCTTCCAAACTAAGCTCTCAGAGAGTGTTTAAGTCCATATAGAGTTTTCTTTAGTTTGCATACCTCACCTTTCTGGAATTCACTAGCAAATACTTGTGGAGATTCCATGTAGACTTCTTTGTTTGATTCTCCATGGAGGAAGGCGTTTGTTACATCGAATTGATGTAACATCCAATCTTTATTTGTTGCTACAGATAGTAATACTCTGACAGTGTTCATTTTTGCTACAGGGGAGAAGGTTTCTTCATAATCCACTCCATAGGTTTGAGTGTATCCCTTAGTTACAAGAAGAGCTTTGTATCTTTCGATAGATCCATCTGGTATTCTTGTAATTGTAAACACCCACTTGAAACCTATTAATTTCTTCCCTTTTGGTAACTGGCATTTTTCCCACGTACAATTCCTGGCAATAGCATTCATCTTCTTTTGCATAGCTTCTTTCCAATGTTTGTAGTTGAGAGCTTCTGTAACAGAGTTTGGGATTTCTTCTTTATATAAGGCTACTTCGTATGTTGTTGCTTTTTCTAACAGATTTTCTTGGGCAAGAGAACCAATTAGGTGAGTAGAATTCCGACCAGC
Source organism: Plectranthus barbatus (assembly GCA_026898455.1). Classification (NCBI taxonomy): domain Eukaryota; kingdom Viridiplantae; phylum Streptophyta; class Magnoliopsida; order Lamiales; family Lamiaceae; genus Plectranthus; species Plectranthus barbatus. Next base: position 92,315 of record JAPKLW010000472.1, read on the forward strand.
CTTTTCTGGGGTATATCTCTTTGGAGGAATTCCTCGATTACTTCGAGGTGATAACAGATACTATTCATGCTCAGTGCTCATACACTTTCAGTACTGTTCTCTTCATTTTCTAAAACATTGTTCCCTTCTTCTTCAATGTTAGAAATATTGGTTGTATGATCAGAGTTTCATACCTCAGATACCGACAGGGGCAATATAGGAAGAGGCTTAGAATTATTGAGTTGATCTTGAGTGTTGGAGGTGTGCTTAGCAGGTAGGTTAACTGTCTCCGTCGGATCTACTTCCGAGAAACTTTGCAAAAGCCAACTTAGCGAGTCATCTACACTATTAGGTTTCTCTCTCCCCCTGACTGCTAAGATGGTGGTTATAGAAAAATCGATTTCAAGGAAATCACAGTGAATAGTGGTAAGAACCTGACGAGTTTTAGGATTATAGCAACGGTAACCTTTTTGGTTTTAACATACCCAACGAAAACACACTTAATTGCACAGGGAGAAAGTTGTGTGTTTGTGTTAGGAATATGAACAAAAATGGAACCAAAGACACGAGGTTGGAGAGTAAAGGTAAGAGGTGCTTTAGCAAGAGTAGAAAGTTTATGTAAAGGGGTTTTGAGTTGAAGGATTTTGGTAGGGAGCCTATTTAGAAGCTAAGCAGTAGTGGCAACAGCCTCAAGCCAAAAAGAGGTAGGGACATGAGATTCTATCATCATAGGATGGGTCATTTCAAGAAGAATCTGATTTTTTTTCAACAACACTGTTCCGTTCAGGAGTATAGGGACAAGAAGTTTGGTGAATAATTCCTTTTTGAAGGCACAGGTTCTTCATAGAGCTATTAATGTATTCTCCCCCGTTATTAGACCTAAGGATTTTTATTTTTTGTGAAATTGGGTGTGAACAAGTGTAAAAATGTGTAATATTTTTGAAAACTTGAGATTTATTTTCTAAAAAATATATCCATGTCATCCTAGTATAATCATCTACAAACGGCAAAAAATACTTGAGATTATGACCCCTAATGACAGGTAAAGGACCCCACACATCAGAATGAGAGAAAATATTGTTGGCTTGAGTATTATTTGGTTTGATATTGTCTATAACTTTTGGCCAAGATACAAGTATCGCAAGACAAAGAACTATTCACTAGTTCAGGGAACAAAAGTCTAAGATAACCAGTAGAAAGATGACCTAACCGCCTATGCCAAAGCCAAGATTCTCGGTCTGTAGTTTCATGAGCCAACATCACCTCTCCTTTTTTAGCTACCTCGTCCACATAGTACAACCCCTTTTTTCAGTGCCACACCATATAATCTTCTCCGTCCTGATATCCTGTAAGAAGCAGAAGTGAGGATGTATCATCATAGTGCAATTCAGCTCTTTAGTAACATGATTGATGGACATCAATTTGTATGAAAGGTATGGGACATACAAACAATTTGAGGGCCGCATAGTTGGCGAAATTTCTATAGTCCCAGCACCTCTAACAGTAGTAAGATCACCACTAGCAGTTTGAACATGAGTTTTTTTTTTGGTCCATATAATTCCACAATATCGTTTTTGTCAAAGGCCATAGTATCTGAAGCCCCACAATCAAAAATCCAATTTCTACTTTTACCCCTTTTTGTATGTTTGGTATAATAAACAGTAGAAGTAGAAATAGTAGGAGTATTGGGACAATTTTGTAAATAAAAGAATTCATAAGGGTTTAATGGTAATTCACTAAACCCTATACCTGATTTCCCCTCTCCTTCTCCTTCATTCGATCGATGCCCCTCCATTCTTTCTCTTTGTCTCCTCTCTGCCTGACCAAAAATTATCTCGGTGGGAAGCATCGTCGAAGGCTGGGATAGAGGTGGTCCTGCCCTCGCTGCAAACGCCATGGTTGGCAGTCTTGCCTCCGCCAAGAATGCCATGGCCGAAGGTCTTGCCTCCACCGCACATGCCCGGGAAGCTTCTGCCATGTCTGATTCCCCTGGTCTCACGGCCAATTTCCCTTTCCCTGATGATGATTTATGATTATCTTCCCACCATCTGTATCCAACCAATCGAAAGCATGTATCTTTTGTGTGTTTGTGCATTCCACAGTAAGTGCAATAGAGCTTCGATTTGTCTAGTTTACCTCGCGATAATGGATTTCCAGTGCGTGGTTGTGTATTTCTCTGTGTCGGCTGCCGATCAAAACAGAAGCCAGTGTTTCGAACCCCAAGTCCGACCCTGATCCCCGATGATATTGCATCCGAGTTATTTGGGCTAGTTGTTGGTTGCAATATCTGGCAGCCTCTCGTCGCATTCTTGAGAAAGTGGACTCGGTTGAGAAGAGTGGTGATTCTTTGAGAATGTCACGCCAGACTCCGTCAAACTTAACATCCAGTCTAGAGAGAAATAGGAATAACCGTTGTTGGGCTATTAAACTTCGGTATTGCTGGATTCCTTTTCCGCAGCAATCGAGTGGATTCGGCTCTCTTCGATCAATGTTGATCCAAACGGTTTGTAGTTCATTCCAGTAATCCTCCAATGTAAGTTTCCCTTGATTCACTTTATTTGCTTGACTTCCAAATCATAAATTAGGAATGAATATGTTGTACTTCCGTAAGTGATAGCCAAGTTATACCAAATTTCCTTGGTCATCTGATGTTGAGCGAAGCTTGTCACAAGTTTGCTCTCCATATTCTGTTAAAGCCATGACAAAACAGATAGATTTGTTTCCTCCCATTGATAATATTTTGGATATGTTTTTGTTGGTGTTGGAGGTTGTCCAGTGATGTGGCTGAATTTCCCTTTGCTCCCCACTGCGACTCGCATAAGACGAGCCCAAATAGGGTAGTCGTACCAACTAGTTTGAATCCTAACGTAACATTGTTGTTATTCTGTACCAGGCTTGCAATTTGAATAGTAAACTCTTTACGTGTTGTTGATTCTTCACCTGACATCTTCTTTGTTGGTTAGGGAAGGCCTTTCATTGAGGTTAATTGGTTTGGGAAAGGTTTTTGGAACAATGATGATATAGTTCTGAGTTCCTAGGATGATTGTCTGCTCTGATACCATGTTAAAGCATGGCATCTTTATTGATGAAGGAAGAAAGAACGATGTAGAAGATGGGAATGCTTTTAATCATTTATCTCTCACTCTCTTGTATATATTTCAATAAGCTTATACAAGTCCTTTTTATAGGCAATGTACAACTATGTAAGGAAACAAATAAATAAGATGTATACAATCTCAATCCTTATAATTGCTCTCCTTGATTGTTTGAAAGTGATTCTTCTTTCCTTTCCAACATAGAGAAGGCTGTGCCTAGTCCTTAGAGAAACCAATGAGATTTATCCGAATCATCAAGAGTTTTTCCAATGGCTGCGAGCTGATCGCACAACGATTTAAAATCTCGACTGTATTCAGCAACAGTAAGATTCCTCGTTATCCTCATTTGGTAGAAAAAAGATCGTCTTTTAAGCCTCATTTCGCAAGCTTTGGAGCCATAGTTGTATGCGCGAGAGAGTGCCTACCAAACATCCTTGAAAGTTTTGCAACCGATAACCACGACCATGGATTCTTCGGTAAGAGTAGAAACCAAAAATAACTTTAGTAACGAGAAGCCCACATTATGTACTCACGATTTGAAACTTTGCCTTCAGAACCATTGGTAATTTCAGTGGGAGGAGGGGAAGAACAACCATCGACGAGAGACATAAATTGTTGGCTAATAAGCAAATTAAGGCTCAATTTGAGCATGCCAAATAGGTCATTGGCCAAGGTTAACTTGATGTTAACCATATGTATCGTGGTGGAGAGAGGAAGGGATGGAATATCTGTAGCGGCCATGGAGAAGAAAGAAATCGTCAAGGAAGAAGAAGGGTTTTAGGCCAATATTGAGACTGATACCATGTTATTGTAAAATAATTCTTTTCTTATTATTGACGTGTATCTCCAATGAGATATTTATAAGTATAGATGATGCATTAAATAAGGAATAAACCGAGAAATTATATCAATATCTTCAAGAATATCAACCCCTATCTACATCTTTATCTATATCCTTAACAAGATAATTTAGGGGGTGTTTGGTTCATGGGTATGGGTATGGAGGAATGGGTTTGATTCCGAAACCCATTGTTTGGTTTACGGGTATGGGTATGGAGGAATGGGTTTGATTCCCAAATAATTGGGAATGGTGATTCCCAACATAAATGGTGGGTATCATACCCATTCCCAAATTTAATCAACTTTATTATTTTTTAAATTTTCCAATTTATTTTATAATATTAATTAAAATTCATATAATTATTAAATAAGTAGTGAAGTATTATATTAATTATAATTATCGTAATTATATATTATTATGATATTATTTTAATATTAATATTTATGATATTATTATATTTATTTTATTTAATTTTTTAATTATAAAATTAATGAATAGTTAATTGAAATAATAATTGATTTATTATATTTATTTCCAAACTTTTTATTTTTTTAACCTATAAATTTTAACATTACAAATAATATAATAATTAATAATATAATATTAATAAAAATATTATTATTATATAAGATAAATAAGAAGATAAATATTTCATAATAATAATATTTATTACTAATTAATATTACAATATTAAATTGATAATTAAATATATATATATATATATATATAATAATAATAATGATATTTTAATAATATAATTTTATTAACATAATAAATTATTAAATTAATGTTATGTTAAAAAATTATTAATATTAGTATCTTAATTAATATTACAATATTAAATTATTAATGAAATATAAATTATGAAATAAAATATTATTTTAATAATATAGTTTTATTAACATAATAATATTAGTAAATTTATATTAATAATATTTTTATAATTATATTTTATTAATTTAATATTACTATATATTTTAAAACAAACTAATTTAATATTATTTATTACTTTATTTTATTTATTGATTTTTTATTACAAAATTAATTATTATTATTTATTAATATTTAATTTTTTTTTCTAAATATATTAAGAAATAAAATATCAAAATTTAAAATGATTCCCAAACCCATCTTATAAACCAAACATCTTTATTGAAATGGTTAAACTCATACCTATTCCCTCTACTTTCAAACCCATACCTATACCCATACCCATAGTGATTCCGACACTTAAACCAAACGCCCCCTTATTCTACGACTTGACCGCCGCGTCTGGCTGTTGAGAATTTTTATTTTCGAAAAACAGAACTTCATGGCGCAGACGCAGGGAGCATCGCACCTTTTCTCGCCGCCATTACAATCTTCTGAAACTCCATTACGAATACATCCATGGCGTTGGGCGGTAAGCTTATAGGAACTGCGATACCCTCCTCACCCTTTTTATTCTTAAAGGATGTCACAAAACTCACTAATCCAGGAGCCGGAGAAATACCCGCAGTCGCCGGCCCACCGTAAACCGCCTTGCCCCACCCGTAGTCCACCTCCGCATAGCCATTATGCGTATGATCGGACACCATATAGCTCCGAGTCACCGCTAAATTAGGACGGTCTATGGCCATCAGATCCATAACTGATTTCATATATTCCTCCGTTGCATCTGATTTCGCCCTCCTCACCAGCTCCACCGCATAATCTAACGAGTTTTTCATCAACTTCTCAGCCTCAGTAACCGCAGCAGGGAAATTAAACCATTACATTACCATAATAGCCTTCCGGAATAGGGTGATGTCGCAGTCGCCTTCGCATGTTGACGATGACTGAGAATTGGACCTCTTCGTTAGGCTTCGGAGAGAGAGCTAATGTCCGGCAGCGCCAGACGCAGGCCATCACAAGCTCAAACTTGGTGCAACCACGAGACTGTGGAGGTAAGGTGTTGCGGAGGGCGATGATATCAGCCGCGTCGAACAAGAAGGAGCGCTCCACAAGGTTGTTGGGTTCCATGAGGGCGGTGGTGCCGGTGTCTGGCGTCAAAGCGTATTCACGGTGGTCGAACGTCACTTGCGGCGGGCAACGAGCGGTGAGTAGGTGCCTATCCCAGACTGGCGGTGTGGATGGTGCTTGGGCGCCGCGGGCGATCTCGCCGATGGCCGACAAGAACAGGAGAAGTCCGGCGCCGTCGCACATGGTGTGGTTGAGTCGACAGGCAAATATGAATCCTTCACATTTCAAACGCGTAACCTGAAGAGGAATCGAATCAGAATATCGGCATCTTGCATTCTTTTTTTTTTCCTATATAATAAAAATCTCAAAGAAATAAATACCTGAAAAAGAATCAAAGGGGAATTGATGAGGCCGCGAGAGCCAGGGACATCATATATGAGCTCATCGAGGTTCGGGAAAGGCGGGCGAAGAATATCACCAAACTGCTGCAGCGTGGCGTCGGCATGAGCGCCGGTGAACACCACCCCCTCGGCAGTGCACTCCACCACCAGCTTCCGGGGGCCCCATTCCCTCAGCCGCCCTGCAAAAGGGTAGTAGAAAACTAAGGCCTTGGCAATGGCGTCGCGGATCACCTCGATGGGATCTCTCCGTTGATCAAAGGGGTTTCTGCGGTAGAAATGGATGAACTCAACGTGAAAACGCAGAGGCTGTTGATCGTCGAGATCGGAGAGGGGTCTGAACTCATGGGGCGTGGGTCTTGCCGGCACGATCAGCTCTGGATTTTGCCTCGTAACTTCGAAACTCAAAGTTGATGGTGCCATTTTGCGAGAGAGCTAATTAACTGGATATATGCATAGTTGATATATATATGGTGTTCAATTAGTAGACTAAATAAATAAATAGACTTAAAGAAATGAACTATAATTTTAATAACTGATGTTTTTCTTTTATCTAATGTAATAATCAATTATTTAAAAGTTCACATTCATCACTATTTAACACAAGTTTGATTTTAGCACCGATCTTATCCCTTTATCTTATCTCTCTATATAAAATATCAGTAACCAACTGCATCAATTGAGATTTAATGTTCTAGGGTTCATAGAGTCTTCTAACAATCTTAATTATTAGTAATAAAACGAGAAGTGGTGTCAAATACGAGTGGTGGATTAGAGAAGCTATCTTAATGTTTTAACTTTTATGTATTAAATAGAGTTGGCTCTAACTAGTTTTATAGTTTCTCATTTAATGTACGTAGTAAAACACACGTTGTGGTTACAAATGACCACGAGTTAAGTTGAGTAAAATCCAATTCGAATTATAATTCTATTTGATCGAAATTAATTTTTAACCTCGAACTCGATTCAATGTCAAATCCAAATTTTAAAATTTTTTTCATTTTATTAAAAACTTGAAAGATATTCATACATTTATATGTATTACTAATTGATAAATTTAGAAAAAAAAATTAAAATTATATTAAACTCAATAAAACATACAAGACGCTAGTAAGACTTTAAGTTTAATGAAATTTGCGAGTTTATCAAATTGAAAATTTTGAAGCTCGATTCAACCCCACAAATACCGAACTGATCTCTCTAATAATTTGGTTTAACTCATAGATTCCAAAGCCTTGTCTTTTGGAAAGTGGGAAACACACACTCAAAACAATTCTGTGGAAGACTTGAGGAAAGTAGGAAAATTGCATTTTTCATATTTTCTTTTTAATTAATTAATTTTTTTTACTTTTTGTTTAGTGAAATTATTATTTTACTCGTTTTTTCTCAACTTTCATCATTTCATGGATGCTCCACGCAGTGGTGTATCCATCCAATACCATGAAATAAAATAAATTAGAGATACATAATATGAAAATATATTTTAAATAATAAATAAAAAATAAATATATATATTTAATAATAATAATAATTAGGGGTACAAGTGTTTTCCAACTTTTAATATAGATTTAGGGGTGGCGCTACATGGGGGTTCATGAATCATGGGGCGGCCGACCCCACGAGCACCGGAAAATCTTCTTAATATATATGTATGTTGGTGGAAGATTCATTGCCGGAATCTGGAAGAGAGAGTAAATATTGCAGCGGCGGCGGAAATATCTTAGGTTTTGGGAAAGTTTGGGGAAGAGACGTTAAAAAAAATATAAGAAAAAGATGACGCGTGGTTTAAGTAAGCAACGTTTTCACTTTCAAAAAAAAAAAAATACGTACTAATAAATGACTAAAAAAAAGGTTAAAGGTGTTCCAAGGACCGAAATATTTTGAACATATATTTTTCGATTTTGTTAAGATATTATCTCTCGTCCAAACTAGATAAACTGTTTTTTATCTTTCTTATTTCTCTATTAAAAATCATATTATTTTAGAATTTTTTTATTGCTCTTTGTTTCTTTTATAGCTAATTGATTATAAAAAAAAGCAAGAAATTGAAGTGTTTTTTGAATTGTTGAGTATATTTGAGGTTCCTTTAGTTTGAATTTTTTGATTTATTAATGCTTGATTGTTATATTTATTGATTATATATCAGTTTATTAATTGTTTGAGTTTAATTATATTTTATTAATTTGAACTCAAATTAAAGTTATAGATTTGAGTTTACACTATGAGTTTTATAGATTAGAATTGCTATAAAATTTTGAAAGATAAAAGATTGTTCTTTTATAACTTAAATTTGTACTTAGTCAAATGATTCTAAGATTATACAAATGGTGACTCGTCATTATTCTTCATGAAATAGTTTCTAATATTATGATATGTTATTTATATTTTTAATAAGGGAACTCATCGAGTCTGGGCGAGTGGACCTTAAATTTGTTCCTTCATCTCTTCAGGCTACCAATATTTTCTGTAAGAGATTACCATGATTGTCTTTCCAGATGTTTCGGTCCAAGCTCTGTGCGTTATTCAATCTCACTCTTCGCTTGCAGTGGCATATTAAAGATATTGACAAGATCGAAGAAGATAAATCATAATTTTAGATATAAATCTTAGATATTAACATGTCCTTAATTTTAGTTATTTCTTTCCTAGTTTTGTGAACATTTTGTATATAAATATATTGCCTTGTACATTGAATAAGATGTGAGGAAAATTATCAATATTTTAACAGTTACTAGCTAGTTCAACCTAGCCCCCACTATAATCGTGTTCTGCATTCGCCACTATAGATCCGCCTTGGCTGCACCATATGGTACATAGGTTGATCTCATGTTTTCTGTAGCAAAAAGATTCCTCGTTAGAAATTATAATTTAATTCCTTCCTTTTATTTATGTTTTAATGTGTCAAAAATTCACCAGCTTGGAGTGTCTTTAGAGTAGATTAGGCCGAAAAACTTGCAAAGTCCTGCTAGGATTATATCGAGTTCTAACGGAGCTGATCCCACAAAGTTTGGGAGAAGACTGGCTACCAGCTCGGAGTGCACAAGAAAATTGGCAACCATCTTGGAAGCGGAATTTTAATAGAACGGGTCGACACGTCACCAGTAAGGGCGAATCCCAAGCTCGTTGAATAGAGATAAGAAGAATGAAGATAGACGTATGCTTTTGAAGCCTAGACTTTACGAAAAAGGTGTTAAAGTGTGTGGATCATGAAACACCTTCGTGTCTAAGGAACCAACCAGTAGGAATTTCTCAGATTGGTACAAAACTATTCTAACAAAAGCCTGCAATTTAACCTTTTACTGTCTATAAAGTAGTAGAGGACACAGAACTTCAGGAAAAGAAGACATCTGATTGGCCCGAATCCTTGATGTCTCTCAACGGCTATTATTTCAATCTTCTCAGACTTTGCCTATAAATATAAGAAGTATTCCCGACAACAAGACTCTCCAAATTACGATATCTAAATGAAATTCTACGCAATTTGCTACACAAAGTGTTTAATAATTTCTAGTTGATTTATGAGCTTTCGTGTGCCATTCTTGGACACGAGACTCTTAGCGCTCTGCTAGAGTTACTCTTTTGGTTTTCTTACTTTCCAAGTAAGAAACCAACTCTCAGACAGTACACTACTTCTCCTGTAGTTGACTCTCACGGGTGTTTACACCGCAAAGTATCAAGTTCCGAAAAGAACTCAAATTCTCACCGACCAGCTGGAGGCAACAAGGTGTGTCCTCTCTCCAGATCTAAAGAAGTAGTGTCGAGCAAAGGACTAGGCGAGTGAGATTGAAGCTGACACATGAAGATCTCTACCAGCAAAGCGACAGATTGTGCTACATTTTTGCAAACCAATACTTAGTGATTTTCAGACTTGAGTCTGAAGATAGGACGTCAAACTTTTGGCACTGAACCACTATAAATCCTTTTGCATTTACTTTTTATTTTTATTTGCTTGAAGTTAAAACCCAACACCTTCTAAGTGTTGGAGTATAGTAGAACTTGATTAAGTATAATATTTCTATAATAGTAGAACTTGATTAAGTATAATATTTCTATCGAGTTATAATGGAGCTGATGGAGCTGATCAAGACAAATTGGATCGGAATCTAAACCATCAGTTTTGAAAGTGTGAAAGATAAGAAGAAACTGGCTCTTAGTCTAAAACTGACAAATCAAAGGAACTGATAGAACACACCAGCTTGGCTCTTCTCCAGTTTACAAGTCCAGTTTTCACTCACACATAGAGACAAAGAGAATAAGTCAGATGAATCTTTGAAAGATCAGTCTTTAAGAATGGAGATTCCTTAAAGACTGAAGTTATGTTAACTAGTTCAGATTCCTCAGACTGGAAAAACCGTTTTGACACAAAAGCAGCTAGTCAATATCCTGTGTCAGAAAAGGACGAAGCAGGTGCAGAACTGAAAAGCACCGTGTTTCCCTCAAAAGAGAGACACCTCAAATTGGACAATGTACAATCCATTTATAAACGTCTATAAATTTGAAATGCTCCTACCTCGTCTATAAATAGATGAAGTGCTGAAAGTGACAAATATATAGAAACCTCAAGAAAGCAACGATACTCTGCGCAAGTGAAAACTCAAGTGTTTCTATCATTAAGGCTAAAATTCAGCCAATCGTGTGTCATTCTTTGAACATGAGACTCACAGCTTCTCAGCTTGAGTTATTTCTCGGTGTTCTTTCTTTCCTGGAAAGAACACAGCAGTTACAGCTATCTCCAAGCCGCAACTATCACGGGTGTCAAACTACAAGTTCGAGAGTTCCAGAATAGCTATGAAGCTCCCAAGTCCCAAACAGTAGGCTGTGTGGTGTGCCCACACTCCAAGTTCTAAGAAGCCAAACAAATCGCGGGCCTGGAAGAGTGAGCTAGTGAACTGGTAGACATTGGCATCTACCAGCTTGCGATAGATCGCGAGACCAACCTGTAACTGAAGCTTAGTAAATTTCCAGACCTTGGTCTGAAGAGAGGACGTAGGACTTGTTGTCCAAATCATTATTGTTACTCTTAAATCATCATGAAAAATATTACTTTTATAAAATTAAGTATTTTATATTTCTTACTAATTTTAACTAATGGACATGCTCACGAACTCACGAGTCGAATACTATGATGCTCAATTTTGGTTCATTTACCAAACAAACTCGAACATGCTTTTATCGGGTCGAGATCTGAGTAGCTCACGAACAGTTTAGTTCATTTATAATCTTATTGTAAAAACAATTCATACAATATTTGAAATGCAACAAAATGGTTCATTATATATGTAAAAGAAACTTCTTTAATTTTGCACCTGGATTAGGTTTGGCATTGTTGTATTAGCAAATTAGTTCTACTAATTAACTAATAATTTAGTTTGTAGTTAGCCCGTCGGGCTCGTGGAGGTTCGAGTCGTGATGATTATGGCTTCAGGAGGTCTCCCAGACACTCACCTTGTAGAGGTGGGCATGATTACTCTCCCAGACATTCGTCTTATGGTGGACGATCAAGAAGGACAAGTGTTGGTTATATTTAGATTTGGATCCTCTGTTGTGGTAAAACTCACATCAAAGAGAGTGTTGCATGTGTTTTTTCCCACCACATACTTCTTCTTTTTTAATATTTGAAATTATGTGTGTATGGTGGGGAATGTGCATAACACCCTTTGTTCTGGTAAAACCACAGTTGTTAAACATTAATGTGTTGTTTATATTAATGTGTTGACTAAAGATTCATGCATTAAGTAATAGATACATTCATGTATCTATATTTACCTAGATTCATCATGCACTTACCCAAGTACATTTATATGACTCTTGAGATGATTCATGTATCTCAAACACTATAAGAGGAGTTGTAATCTCAATCATTTGCAATGAATTAGAGAAACATATTGAATCAATCAAATATATCAAATTCATTCTCTCCAATATCGTGCTACACCATAGCTCCAACATAACCAAAACCAACATTTGGTATTATCGAGCCAGAAGATTTTATCCGACCTAGAAAGAATCGATGGCACCAACCTCAATTTCGACTTCCCATCTAATCCCAGAGTCTGATGGAGAAGACTACTACTTTTGGTTCGTAAAAATGAAGACTAGTTTCCGATCTCTTAATTAATGGGAGATTGTAGAAAAAGAATTTGAAGAGCATGTCGGAGATGACAATCTCGATGAGAACAGCACAAAGATGCTCGAGCAACCAAGGCAAACCAATGCTAGTGCTCTCACAATAGTTCAAAGAGCTGTCACAAAAACAATTTTTCCAATAATCATGCGAGCCGACACCGCCAAAGAAGCGTGGGAAATTCTAAAAAATGAATTTCAAGGAGATGCTAAGGTTTGAGTTATTAAACTCCAATCTTTGCGAAAAGATCTTGAGAATATGAAGATGAATGAGGACAAGATATTGAAGGAGTTCTCAACCAAGTTTTTCGACTTGGTCAACCAAATAAAGTCCCTTGGAGAAGATGTCACCGACAAGAGAATGGTGGAGAGAAGTTCGATCAAAGCGTTGTTGTCATTGAAGAGATGAAGGATCTTTCTACTCTCACCATCCAAGAAGTGATGGCATCCCTCAAATCATTTGAGCAAAGATTACTGCGACACTCCAAGAAATCAGTCGAGAGTGTATTCCAATCAAAGCACACATCAGAAGCCAATCAAGAAATGGCAACTCAAGAGGAAGAGGTAAAATCCATACTTCTTTATCTTGCAATATTTGCAACCTAAACCCTAAGCCATGTCGTTCTTGGTTTAAAGATTAAAAAAAAGTGCAACAAATGTAGCCGCTTTGGTCATTTAGCCAAAGATTGCAGATCTAGAGATACTCATCAAGCTAATTTCGATGGAGACCCATCAAGAAGCTGAAGAGACACATGGAGAATTCTATGCTTGTCTCAGTGCTACAGCAATAAAGAAAGAGAAATGGTTGTTGTACAGCGGTTGCAGCAATCACTTGACACCAAATAGAGAAATATTCTCTAAACTTAATGAGGAAATCACAACACCAGTCCGACTTGGGAATGGAGAGCTGGTCAGTTCAAAAGGAATTGGTATATTCCCAATCCACACAAAGGATGGTTCAAGCTACATCTCCAATGTTTTCTTTGTGCCAAGTTTGAAACAAAATCTGCTCAACCTTGGTCAAATTTGGAGAATGGATACAAAGTCATTTTCAACAACAAAGAGTGCACGGTCTATGACAAACACAACAAGAAAAAGGTGTTTACCAAGATCAAAATGGTGAATCGAAACTTTTCTCTAAGCATCAACTATGTTGCAGCATCAGCATCTGGAGCTACAAAGATGTTAATGCATCAACATCTGAAACTGCAAAACATGCTAAAGCATCAACATCTGGAGGTGCAAAGTATGCTAAAACAACTGCACCATTGATGGACTCACCAAATTCATCAAGTCCAAGTTCAACTCCGAGGAGGTATAAACCTTTGAACAATATTATTGTTAGGTGAAGAGAGAAGATATGATTTTATTTTTAATTGATGTATAAGTTTATTTTAATTTATTGTTTTAAAATAAAAATAAAAATAAAAAATATTATTATATTTTCGATACGGTATGTGTCAGTATACCTTCAATATTAGGATAGTCATACCGTTACCATACTGAAAATTTTTGGTACGGCATGATACCTTACCAAAAATTACGATATACCGTAAATTCGATAATTTTAGTATTTTTTATACAATATTTCCAAAATTTCAGTATTTTTCCTCATCCCTAGAATTTTCACCATTGAGATTTAACACATTGTTTATCAATCTCTCTCACACACAAATATATCAACCATTTCCACTCCACCTTGGAATTTGGAAATAACTCCACTGCAAGAAAAACTCAAATTGTTGTAATCTTTTCACTCCTCCCCTCCTCTCATCTCCCTCTATCTTCCTCTCGCGACATCAAATTTTCGAACCAAAACCCCAGTCTCGCAGTCAAGCACCTCAACTCCTCTTCCCAACCTTATATGACTATGTTTTTCCGCTATTCAAATATGACATTTGATCGTAGATTCTTGGATGAAGTTTGAGCAGTGGCTTTGCTTTGGTTCTTGGGCCATTGCACTCTCTCAATATTTCAAATACGAGGATGTTTGATCGTAATTTCTACTTTTTTGGTTGATCAGTGGCTTTGGTTCTTGGGCCATTGCACCCTCTCGGCAATTTAACGCGGAGATTTTTGTTGCCAAGGAGAATAATGATGCACGATGGAGTTCGCTTGATTTGAATTAGACTTGGACACTAGTACACCCTGTTGGAAATTCGGGGTTTACTTGTGTAAATTCTCGTAATAAATGTTTATATTCTCAAATCCGAATTTCGGTGAGTGAGAAATTGAACCAATAGTTGGCGTATTATGGTGTATGGAATGGTTTAACATATATATGATGTCCTTAACTTTTTGGACGACTAACACGAGAGTGTTGGACTTGTTGAACACAAGGGTGTTGGACTTGTTGTTGGATCTTGTCGAACACCAGCATGTAGGACATGGACTTGACTTTGTTTAGTTAAGTTCCTATGACGTGGCTGATGAGTCAGCATATATGTTTTGAATTCTGGACCGTTTTGGTCACATGTTTTGAATTATGGACTGTTACGGTCAACACCATAATGTCAATCATAATGTCTGAGGTTATGACTGCTTAGACTTGATGTCTGAGAGTGTAATTGTTGAGGTTGTAACGTCTCAGACTTGATGTTTGAGAGTGTAATGGTGTCAGACTCGATGTTTGACTCTGTAATTGTTGCCAGACTTCATGTCTGAGTCTGTAACTGTTGTCAGACTTCATGTTTGAGTCTGTAACGGTTGTCATGCCATAAGTGGCAGACATGCTCCCTCATGTGTTGAAGCCTATAAATAGGCATCTCTAGGTGCATACAATTGCATATTCTTTAGCTCTCAGCTGCATACACTCTACCAAAAAATCTCTCAGCTCGTTTGACTGCGGTGCTGCTTCAACCGAGACGAAGCCGTTTTATCTTTGGGGACAACACGCCTAGATCCGAGCACTACGGTGGCGTAATTGTCTTGCGGGAGGAGGACTCCTCGACTCGCTATAACACTATTTTGTTTGTTATTCCTTCATACTTTGAACATTGTTCTGGTTGTCATTTCTTTGTACTTTAACACCGTTGTGTTTGTCTTTCTCTGTACAACACTGTTGTGTTCGTGTGTTCTCAGATACTGTAATAAAACAATCGTAAGACAATTAGATCTCTACAGTACTGAGACGAGGGATGGCTGACAACGTCAAGCCGAGAAGCCGTTCAAGTTAGCGGGAGTGGACTTCAAAACATAGTAGCAGAAGATGTTGTTCTACCTTACCACTCTCAGGCTGGCCTCTTTCCTCAAGGACGAGAAGCATGAAATCGCTGATGATGAGCCTGAAATCAATAGGAGACAGGCCTTCGACAGTTGGTGCCACAATGATTTCCTCTGCCAGAAATTTATTTAATTGCTTTAGTAGCTACCTTGTATAGGGTCTATAGCAATTTAACTAGTGCCAAAGATTTGTGGCAACTATTAGAAAAGAAGTACAAAACCGAGGACGCAGGTACTAAAATGTACGTCGTGGCCAAGTATTTGTCGTACCAGATGGTAGACAATAGATCGGTTGTAGAACAAGTGCAAGAATTTCAATTGATCTTGCACAATGTTCAAGCCGAGGGGATGATGCTTCCCGATGCTTTTAACGTGGCTGCGGTCATAGAAAAGCTACCCCCTTCGTGATAGGATTTCAAGAGCTAACTTTTGCATTAAGCATATGTTTGACTCTTGAGGGCGTTATTGTTGAACTTCAAGTGGAAGAGGACAATAAAAATAGTAATCCTAAATTCTTGATTGAATAGGATGCTAAAGCCAATTTGTTTAGAGCATGGTATTTGTCTAACAAATGTAAAAGGCTTAATGTTGAGAACAATGGCGAAAGACCTTTGGGTGAGCCTAAGTTCATGTGGCATTGCTACAATTGAGGCAAGTGTTGTCACATCTCTAGCAAGTGCACTAAGTCAAGCAAAGGCAATGTTGTTGTACAAGTTATTGAAGACAACGAATGTGAAGACTTATGTGTTAGTCTTGTGCTCTTGATTATCTTGTAATAAAGTTATTACTTTATCAAGTTGAATAAAGTTGTGGTTCAAAGATCGTATGATACAAATTGTTGTATCAATTCTTTGTTAGAGTGTTGGAAAAAAATGCTCACAAAATGTGAAGTGGAAACTTAATCAATTGATTAAGAAATTATGAGCATTGAAATACCCCTATTGTATTGTTTAGTATGTCTACATTTTAAGACATGACTAAGGGAATTGACCAAGTTCAATGTGATGAAGAATTATGAATAGTTCAATGAAATTTTATTTGAATATTCTTCAATTCTTTGTGGTGGAAAGGTGTATTAAAACATTTTTTGAACTATGAAAGAGCTTCAAGCTCTAGGTGGTCAAATTAAATACAATATGGGGGTTATTGTGGTGATAATGCCAAAATAATATTGTTTATGACATTATAAATAATTCACTATAAGGTGAATTTATAAATGTCTACTTTTAGACATAGTAATATCTCTTGTACATAGTTAATGCATCTTTGATGAGCTAAAGAATGCAAGTTTCTTGCTCAAAGTTGATTAACTAATGTAAGTTGAGATAGTGTATTATGACATGGTAAATGACATGTTAATTTGTTATAATGTCATAACACGTGTATGGTTTGATCTCATTGAGGTTATATCTATTTACTTGGCTAAGTAAAAAGGAAATATAACCGAAGCGGCCGCTATGTTGAGTTAAAATCTCTTAAAGTTGAGTACTAGACGAGAATGTTAGTACTAACAAAATGTTTAAAGAATGAGATCAAGTTGATAAAGGGAATGGGATTGAAATCCACAATATGAATGAGTGTAGTGGATACCCAACCTAGATGATTGGAGATCCCAAAAACTAGGTTCAATGGGACAACTAAACTACAGAAGTTCGAGTGATAATACCGACAAGATAATGTCTTTTCTAGTGGCGATGCCTTGGAAATGACTTATCTACCCTTCCCTAAAGATAGCAAGTAAGGTGTTATGAGTCTGCATGTGGTATAGGTTAAGTCCTAAGTGACTTTTAATGACTTCTGAAAACCTCGTGATGGTTGAGTTTGGCAGGAATGCTTGGAATAGGAGGTCACCTATATAAGTGGAAGTGGGGGCCGCTTCAAACGAACACTTATGAATCCAAAGGGGTTTTCCATGGCCCGTAATGGAAACAAACATGAGAACGGATAGAGTTTTGAAACGTTACTGTTTCAATATCGTTGTCTACGTACACACGACGGAGGGTTAGTTCAAGGTTCTTACCACTAAGCTGCCAGTGTACTCGATGGCATTGAAGATGAAAGGTTCAAAGCCACAAGCTACCTCTTCTTGTGCCTTACGTTTCTCTAGGACTGAGTTGGCTATGCAGTATTGCATTTAATGGGTTTTGTATACTGAAAGCATTTATTATAATGAGTATACAACGGTTTATTTATCCTATATGTTAACAATCGTACATGTATGATCAATGGTATCCTCTTGTCTCACTGATAGGGACGATCATACAGCGTGTTGTAGATCGCAGAAGACAGTATGATCACTTGACCTAGTGAGACATAAACCTGATCACAGCCGAGACAGTGTATGAGGATACGTCTGTCCGGATGGCTGCGGCATTGTCAGAATAAGTAGTCTGTCTTGGTTACTTGACATGCTGGTACGCAGAGGTGGTGTATTGATGGACCGCAGTGAGATGTATTCGTCTGTCTGACATCAGTGAATACAAGATCTCGTTATATTGATTGAGTCTAAACCCAAACGAAGGTTCAGGGGTTTGCACGGGTTGACTGTTGCTTTGACTTGCCATGGTGGAGAGCCTAAGTAACGTGCTCGTATATCCGCATCTTGGGTAACAGCAGTTCGTGTAGTACCGCCTGAGACTGGGTTTAGGTTGATGGGTTTTGTATACTGAAAGCATTTATTACAATGAGTATACAACGGTGTATTTCTCCTATCTGTTAACAATCGTACATGTATGAACAATGGTATCCTCTTGTCTCACCGATAGGGACGATCATACGGCGTGTTGTAGATCGCAGAAGACAGTATGATCACTTGACCTAGTGAGACATAAACCTTGATCACAGCCGAGACAGCGTATGAGGATACGTCTGTCCGGATTGCTGCGGCATTGTCGGAATAAGTAGTCTGTCTTGGTTACTTGACATGCTGGTATGCAGAGGTGGCGTATTGATGGACCGCAGTGAGATATGTTCGTCTGTCTGACATCAGCGAATAAAAGATCTCGTTATATTAATTGAGTCCAAAACCCTAACGAAGGTTCAGGGGTTTGCACGGGTTGACTGTTGCTTTGACTTGCCATGGTGGAGAGCCTGAGTAACGTGCTCGTATATCCGCATCTTGGGTAACAGCAGTTCATGTAGTACCGCCTGAGACTGAACTTAGGTAACCATATCCGAGTAATAGGATGGGGACATTCCCTGAAGAGCTCAATAACATTCATCGTGCCAAAGTCCTGCAGGCTGATTAAGTTCAGGCACGAGTGATAAGGTTTGAGTGGTACTACTCAGGAATAATAAGATATTAATTAATTGTAGTTAGAGCTTGTCAGAGGCTCCGATTAATTAATGAATGTCCGGTAACCTTAAATATGGGGATTCTCAATTAATGCAACTCGTTCTCATAACGTGGTAATAAAGGGGTAGGTCAGTATTAATTCTGTGGTGAAAAAGAATTAATATTAATTAATTAATTGTGTCCTGTGTTGTGGACATGGGAATTAATTAATTTATAGGCCCACTTTATTATTTGCATTAGGTCCCAGGTCTGGCCCAACAAGTGTGTTGAATTGAGCCCAAAATGGCCCATTAGGATTTCCAACCCTAGGTCTATAAATAGACAACTCTCTCTCATAAGTCATAACACAGTTGAAAAACCCTAAACCTAAGAGAGAGAGAGGGCGCCGTTTTTGAGAAGGGAAAGGAGGAGAATTTTCAAATTCTGGTCCTGCTCAAGCCACAGATCTACGGAGTCCTCACCAGTAGTAGATCTGAACAGCACCGGGACACAGATCTGAAGACCTGATCTCGAGAACAGAACTTCTTCTTTCTCTATTTCTTTATTTCGAATTTGTTTTGAAATTAGATTGCTAATTTCTGTTTCCGCAGACAATTCGAATTGCATGGTTGAATTGAAGTTTGGAATTCAAACGCAAAAGATCGGTACAGACACTACGGAGTTTCGGTAAATCTCTCGATCCACAATTCTTCGTATTAAATTCATAGGAGCATGCTAGGGTTTTGAGAAATTAATTATGGGCAATATCCATAGATCGATCCGGTTCAGTTTGGTTTTGGTGATTCGGTTCACGTAAAAACCCTACAATTGGTATCAGAGCCAGGTTATCTGATTTATGGTTCTGTTTATCATAATTAAATTTGATATTATGCATGTATGAATTTATTATTGTGGATGTTGGTTTTTGTTCCTCGTGGCAACCCGTTGATTCAGCCCGCGGTGGTTTATCCGTGTAGGGCTGAATCATTTTGTAAAATCATGAGAAAATCCATGATTAGAATAGATTTGAAAATTGTAATAGAATAGTTTCTGTATTTTTTCAAATTCTGTATTTGGACGGGTCGAGGACGAAGAACGAAGACGGAGCCAACGCATGGCCGACGGAGACGACAGCGGGCGCGGGCGCGCGGCAGGCGCGCGAGCACAGGGCTGCACCGCGCGGCTCGGCAGCCAGCGCGGGGCGCGCGCGCGCCCGAGCGTGCGGCGTGCTGGGCATGGCGGTGCCTGGCCGGTGGCGGCGGCTTCGGTCGTCGTCGTCTGCTGCTGTCCCATCGCGATGACTTGTGTTTTTGGTGGTTTGTGCAATCCTGTGTAAACCCTAGGTTTGCATTAGGGTTAGGGCAAATCATCAGATCACAAAGGCCTAAAAATCCAAAAGATTTGGTGTATCAAGATTTGGAGGCCCTTGAAGATTTGAGAAGATTTGAATTTATCCATTAAATTCAAAGTTCAAATTGTAATAGATAGATTTTATTTTCTATTTATTTTTGGGGCCACGAGGAATTTTTGTTTGCCTTAATTGTCCTCGTATGATATGTGATTTATTTATGTGCGCTATTAAGCATGTGTAGATAATAGGAAAAGCATGTTTTACTGCTTTTATTATTTACAGCTTTCCAAGCATGCTTATGTGATTAATTTCTTTTGTTGGATTATATTTTGGGAATTTTTGGGCTTGTTTAATTACATGCAAAAATTTGGAAAATATAATGACAAAAGGAAATTATGTGTGCGCATAAAGAAACCTTTTAAAAGAAAAATACTAAGCAGATTTTTTTTTAATTAAAATCAATAGACCTCCACAAAGCGGTCCTAGGCTGTAAGTGTATCTCTCGTTCTAGTAAACGTCTACGAGTGTAGCTTGCTGGTTCCCGGAGGTACATGGGTACGGTTGTTGGGATTTCTAGACAAACAATTTAAATCATGTGAATAGTGGGAGGGCTTTGCGTAAACGTCTACGAGTGTAGCTTGTGTAGACCTCTTTCACAAGTATTCTAGGATTGATTTAAATTCAAGATAACAAAAGCTTTAAGGGTTGTGCGGTATGGTTACGTGCCATGCTAAACTGTCTCGTTTGGCCGGAGTTAAATTTGTGGTTAATTGCTTAGAAGCATCTTAGAATATAATGCAAGAATTGCATCCCTGTTCTTAAGAGATGGCTTGGTCTAATGTTTTCACTAATTATTAATTTCTAGTGTCAAAAGCTTCCTGACATGGTAGTGAAATTAAATGTATTGGGGCTTAAAACCCGCAGTTCTGGTTGAGGGTGACATCGTAAACGTCTACGAGTGTAGCTTGCGGTGGGAACTCTTGGGCAATTAGTGGATAAGCTCGTTTTTCTACTCTCTTATCGCATTGTTTTTTTTTTCTTTTGTGAATTTTAGCTTGTTTTCCTGAATAAACTGAGCATGAGTATATATTAGAGGGTGTTATGCTTGCCATGGTAAGATTTCGCAGGTTTTAGGCCAAATCCAATGGAGAACCCGTGCCGAAAGCAGTAGATGTTCAAAGAAATAGTCACTACTTCTTCCACTGTTGGAATCTGAGCTAATGGAGAATGGCATTTGAAAGATCTTTGAGTTAGCTTTCCAACGCAACTGGAACCGGATCAATCAGAGTTTGGATGCGAAAGTTATGGCCAAAACCGTGAGACTGCGCAGAAGGGTCGGAAGTGGCGGAAACGTCTCTGTTTCGACCGAAATGAAGCCATCTAGGCCGGGCCGAATTCTCCATCTCGGCCGTGGCAAGGGCCATCTCGGTCGAGACAGACTTGTTTGGCGAGATTTGGCGAGATTTTCACATATTTTGGGCGAGAATTGCTTGGGGAACAAGATATACATCAATATGGAAGCAATAAATCATACCTTTTGAAGATATGCATCCAAGGCCTCAACCCTACTACTATATAAACTCTTCAATAGCTCAGAATTAAGAAGCCTTCTTTTAGTTTTAAAACCTTTATTTTCTGTTTTCTTTAGAATTCCTCTTTACTTTTATTTGTTGAACCTTTACTTTTTAATGCAATCTTTATTTTTCCATGCAATGTTTATCTTTAATATGTTAGGCTAGAACCCTAAACAGGTTCTAGGGTTTCTCCATCTGTGATGCTTGTTTAGATTTATTTATTCAAACCCTTGTATTGGTTTAAACTCTTTGATTTTATTTCAAATCTATTTTCAATTGAAGGATCGAGAGATGAAAATTGGAATAGGTTTTAGTTATTGATTGAAGGACCGAAAGGTGAAAATCGATAATAGGAAGTAAGAGTTTAATACTTTTGATTATCTGTCCAACCAAGAAGATTTCAATTGTAGGAAAATCTAGATCTTTATGAAATTGATTAATTGGTGTATTTTGAGACCGAGAGGAGATAGATCACTAATTAGTAATTTAGGTTTTAATTGCCCGACCAAGGAATTAACTCCGCAATAAAAGGTTTTCCACCAAAATTGTGTTTCATGGGTTTGAATATTTAATTCTTGCAAGTTTTTCAGATTGGTAGATTTCCCTGGAATCTGTGCTTTTTATTATTTGAATTTCCCTCTTTAATTATTTGTTTTGAAAAACCAAAACCCCAAAAATTGATTTGCCCAAACAAAAGATCTGAAAACCATATCCAGTACATGATTCTCCCTCGTTGCACTATCCCTGTGGGATCGACCAACCCTTGGGTTGTTTATAAAATATTTGCCCTTTGCTATAATTTGTAAGCAGATTTAGCATCGATCATGCGGCGCGCGCGAGGCTGGACGGGGTGCGCGGGGCTATAATTTCTCTTCTTCTTCTTTGTTTTTCGATTTTAATCTAGAAATTAGATCTCTAATTTCTGTTTCCGCAGATTAAATTTGTTTGCGTGGTTGATTTCAAATTGGAAATTCAAACGCAAAAGATCATTTCAGACACGACGGAATAACGGTAATTCCTCAATCCATGATATGTATTAAATTCATAGGAGCATGCTAGGTTTTTGTGAATTTTAATTATGTGCAATAACCATAAATCGATCCGGTTCAGTTTTGTTTTGGTGATTCGGTTCACGGAAAAACCTACAGCATTTAGGCATTTCCACTCATGGGGGGATTGTTGGAAATTCGGGGTTTACTTGTGTAAATTATCGTTACAAATGTTTATATTCTCAAATCCGAATTTTGGTGAGTGAGAAATTGAACCAATAGTTGGCGTATTATGTTGTATGGAATGGTTTAACATATATATGATGTCCTTAACGTTTTGGACGACTAACACGAAAGTGTTGGACCTGTTGAACACAAGGGTGTTGGACTTGTTGTTGGATCTTGTCGAACACCAGCATGTTGGACATGGACTTGACTTCGTTTAGTTAAGTTCCTATGACGTGGCTGATGAGTCAGCATATATGTTTTGAATTCTGGACCGTTTTGGTCACATGTTTTGAACTCTGGACCGTTACGATCAACACCATAATGTCAATCATTAACTTCAGCATGTAACTGTCCAGACTTAATGTCTGAGGTTATGACTGCTTAGACTTGATGTCTGAGAGTGTAACGGTTGAGGTTGTAACGTCTCAGACTTGATGTTTGAGAGTGTAATGGTGTCAGACTCGATGTTTGACTCTGTAATTGTTGCCAGACTTCATGTCTGAGTCTGTAACTGTTGTCAGACTTCATGTTTGAGTCTGTAACGGTTGTCATGCCATAAGTGGCAGACATGTTCCCTCATGTGTTGAAGCCTATAAATAGGCATCTCTAGGTGCATACAATTGCATATTCTTTAGCTCTCAGCTGCATACACTCTGCCAAAAAATCTCTCTGAAAATTGTCCAACATCACCGGTCAATTCAGTCCAAACTCCGTTTAGTTTGCCGGAGCTCGTTTGACTGTGGTGCTGCTTCAACCGAGACGAAGCCGTTTTACCTTTGGGGACAACACGCCTAGATCCGAGCACTACGGTGGCGTAATTATCTTGCGGGAAGAGGACTCCTCGACTCGGCTATAACAATATTTTGTTTGTTATTCCTTCATACTTTGAACATTGTTCTGGTTGTCATTTCTTTGTACTTTAACACCGTTGTGTTTGTCTTTCTCTGTACAACACTGTTGTGTTCGTGTGTTCTCAGATACTGTAATAACAACACACCCGACAAATGAACTGCCGTCACAAGTAGGGAGGGGTGTTCACGGTCCAATTTGACCGATTTTGGAGAAAAATCTCGGCCAAATCAATAGGTACGGTTTGAGATTTTTCAAACCAAACCGACCAAATAATTTAGCCAAACTAAACTGGCTAAACCGTATAAAAATGATTTGGTCCGGCCGGTTTCGCGGTTTAAATGAAACCTATTTTAAATTTCAACAATCCACTATAATATATACTGGTGTATCGTTCGTGCAATACACAAGAATTATATTTTATTTATAATTAATTAATTATTTCATTTGTAATTATTTATTATTTATATTTATATAAAAATCGTATTAAATAAATAAAATAATATGAATATAAGTATGATATTGCATATCAAGATTAATAAAAATGTACGTAATGTCATTATGTTAGTCTAATATATTTGGTAATTTTCATATTTTATAAAATGATAAAATATGTCCTTATATGAATTCCAACGTATTTTCTATTTTGCTAAAATTAAGAAAACTATTCATTATTTCATTCAAACACTTAATTATTTTTATTATATTAATACAATTATACATTTTTATATTTTGAGTCTGATTTTACTTTTTTGTATATATCTATATATAGATTATACGTATCAAATTTGCCCTACATTTATCAACTACATGGTTCATTTTATATTTAATTTATACCACTCAAAAAAAATTTAAGATTTTTCTTTGACATGATTTTAATATAAATTTAACTATGTATTAAATATTCTTTTAATTAATTTAATTATAAATAATTTTTAGTGTACAATATTACATATTTTCAAATATTCAATATCTAAATGTCATATGCATTTTGAATAGTTGAATATAATTATTGTCTCCATAGTTATTAAACAATATATATATATATATATATATATATATATATATATATAAGTCTGATCGTATAAGAATAGTTGTTAACATGAGACAGATAATGAAGTAATTTTAAGATAAAATTAACAAATCTGAAGATAAAAGTGAACAATATTTTAGAAAAATTAAAGTCTAAAAAGTACAATGAAGGAAATCGAAGATAAAATGAAAATGAAGTATTTTGAGGTTAAAATGATGTATTTTTTGAATGAATATTTTGATGTTAAAATGAAGTATACTGAGAATATAATGTAGTATTCTCATATTCTCTATTCTCACCGGATTAAGCCCTTATATATAGGGAGCGGATCAATTAAGAAAAAGTCCCTTGTGAGAAAAAACAATGAATCATATCCGTTTGATTTAAATAAATCAATGATTGATATAAAATTAAGCAAAAAGTGAAACACAATTAAGCAACAACTAAAACACAATGAAGCAATTGTTTGACTGTGTTTTAGTTGTTGTTTGATTGCATATCAACCATTGATTTATTTCTATCTAATGGATAAGATTCATTCTATCGCATCTCTCTCTCTCTCTATCTCTCTCTCTCTCTCTCTCTCTCTATATATATATATATATATATACATAGGGAGCGGATCCGGCGAGAAAGGTCTTAAAGTGAGAAAGTAAGAAAGATGTTTGATTGTGTTCATGAGGTTGCTTGATTGTATTCAGGTCGTTGCTTGGTTGTGTTTTATTTGCTGCTTGATTATTTTGTTGTTTGATTGTGTTTTAGTTGTTGCTTGCTTGAATATCAACCATTAATCTTTTTAGATCTAGTTGACATGATTCCTTCTTTTTTTCTCACATAAGGATTTTTATTGACATGATCTCTCCTATATATATATATATAGAGAGAGAGAGAGAGAGAGTTGTGTTCATTTATGAACTCGTCTTTAGGAGTGAACAATGACCTTATTAATCACCATTAATTTTTAGATCGAATGGTCAATATTATGACACATGTCATTTGATTTTATTTTATTTTTACAAACAAGGGCATTGACGTCTTTGCTGTCACACATAATCTATGGAATGAATTTTGAATGATTGATGGTTTCCATAATTTTAAGAAAATAGTCATAGCTTCATTCAGTGGAATTTTAATTTCACATTACAATATTTTAGAAAAATTATTCATTTTTTTGTTGCCAGTGATACATAAACTCCTAAGAAAGCCACATCTCTTCATCGTCAAGTTCTTGTGCCATAACTTATACTCCATATAGAGTTGAAAGATTGTAATGAAGTAAATAGGCACTTATAATGATGTTAATAAATTTAAATAATGAAGTTGGTACATAACTAATATATGGAGTTGAAAGATTGTAATGAAGTAAAAAGGTACTTATATTGATGTTAATGAATTTAAATAATGAAGTTGGTACATAACTAATATATAGAGTTGAAATATTGTAATGAAGTAAAAAGACACTTATAATGATGTTAATAAATTTAAATAATGAAGTACTAGACTAGTTATAATGAAATACGCATTTTATTAAAAATAATTCTTAAACAATTAAAATTTGTCTCCTTAATGTTAGGAATGTACCAAATTTGATTTATCATAATTGTTGTGCAATTTATGAAATCACATATGTAATGAAGTAATCAATACATTGTAATGAACTACAAAAGAAATTTTCAAATTAAAGTTTATAGATTTTAAGAAAAAAAAACGCATGTGAGAAAGATGAACTGCGACAGTGGCAAGAAGTGAAGTTTTCGCAAATATTGAATGTGAACTGCACTTTTTCAATTATTATAATTTAAATCTTGGCCAAAACACACAATTATTGATGATTAAAACAATATTAAAGTAACGTAAAAAAAATACTTGTAATGAATTAAAACCATTCATTAATGAAGTCAAATAAATCTTAACAATGAAGTTAATAAACTACATAGAATAGATTTTCTATAATAAAAAATGCTAAATTTGATTATTCACGTTATAAGATTTAAAAATATAAAGTATAAAAAAATTAAGAATATGGGTGTGCTATGATAAAGAATTGAATATATAATTTTGATTAAAAAAATCATGTTTCTATGAATATAGGAACGTCCATAAATAGTTTTGGAGAAAAATTGTTAAAATTATCTTAAAATCCCTTTGATGAACTAAACTACAATGTTTAATGAAATTCGACAATTTAATGAGGCATAAACTTGTAGCCGTCAGATTAACCATGGTTTGAACCAGAGATAATGAAGAAAGAATGGTTGCATGCTAACCAACTGAACTATAAACACAAACTATAAAATGGTTAAGTAAATATGTATACATAAGTATCTGGCCCGTCTCGCCGAAACAGTCGGTTTAGGCTACCAAACTGTAACCGGACTGATTTTTTCTGGTTTTAAAATTTTCAAACTGTCGATTTAAAAATTATAATTTAAACCGGCCAAATAAATTCGGTTTGACCGGTTTCGGCCAAACCGCGAACACCCCTAGTCACAAGTATGATATTTCTTATATTTCTTGTGAATTTCAGTAAGCTTATTTAGGTAATGAGTTGAAAAATTGTACATGTAATGATATTGTTTATATATTTGTATAGTGTTTGTAGATAATTCTTAACTTTTTTTATTGACTGTTACTAACGAGTTTTATTTGATGTATTGTGCAGCAGATATTGGTGTCGTAGGTAATTTTTATTTTGGTTTTTTCCTCTTACTATTCATTTTTTAATTATTATTCTTACCTTCTTTTGATTTTCGTAGATCCCAAACAAGATGTTAATTTCAAAAATCTCACACACAGGACTACGCTAGAATGATGTTTCTTTCCAAGGAATGGTTTGATAGGGATACGGTTGGGGTGCATTTATGAGGATCATGGCAGTCAAAATGTTTTGTCTCCGAATTTCCATTTAAGGATAGGGCATAATTAGTCATTTGAAGACGTTTTAAGTTTCTACGACAATGGTGAACTTGCTCTGAAATGTTGTCTCCTAATGTTCATGGCCGAAGAGGAGGATCTTGTTGGAAATGAAATGGTTTTATGGAGGAGAAGTACTCAGAAATTGAGAGGGGATTTGAGGCTTAAGAAAAGAGAGCTACTTTGTATTTGAATAAGACTTTTTTGTTTTGATTTATACAAATGTGATATTGCAACACTTATTTATAACAGTAACTAATGATTAGGATTTTGTTGTCCCTACTTTAATCTAATGGATATAATTTATTATCTACAATATTCCGCATTTAAATAATTCTTATCCAATTTCTAGAAAGTTCTATAGAATTACTTGGGCTAATACAATATTAATTAACTACAATAATTTATGTGCAAACATAATGATCAAATTTAATATTTTAACAGATCCCGTTACATTGAACAAAGATAGGACACTCTCCTTTTTTAAGGGGAGAATTCTCATGAGTACGGTTTAGTTCGATTTTTTTTTAGATGAGCATTTTTGTTAGGCTCTTGTCGGACGCTGCTTATAAACGGCTTCTTCAGTAATGTCAATATTGTTTTCATTAGGTTATTGTTGATGTAAAGAATTGAGATATATCAATGCTAATTTTAAGAGTGTTTGAACTTCGCAAAAACACAAAAATTCTACTGTGAGCTATAGTAATTGTGAGAAATAAATAAAATGCAGTAATGTCAAAGTAAAAGAAACAATACAGCATAGTATTAATAATATGTTTGATAAATCAGAATAATTTTAATTTATTAACACATTTATTCTAAAAAATACTATATGAAAAGTTCTCATTTTCATTATATTAATTTTAATTTAGAATGACCGTTTGTTAAGTTGTGTCTTCATAAATGTATGTATCTTTACACTAATAAAATATATTTCAATCAATTCTCTGCACCCAAGAAATTAAACCATAAGATATCTTTTCAAAACTCACATAATTATTGATACTTATAGACTAATAAATTCTCTCTATGGATTTATTTCTATCTTTTTCATTTGAGTTTTTGGTTTTAGGGGTTTACTCAATAATGATTGTATAATGTGATCTTGCAAAATTTTGTTGTTGAAATATCAGAAAACTAAATAATACTTCAGTTACAGCAAAATTGTAAGTGAAATTAATATTTTACTATTAAGTGTGAAAATTTTATCATTTTAAAATTATGACAATTCGGTTAGGACGCCCGATTTAGTAAGTGTAACAATTTCGGAGGGACGAAGGAAACATTTATTATTTAAATGCATTTCATAGAAACGGATAGTGGAGAAATCTCCAAGAACATAAATGAAAGCCAATATTGCAAGATTCTTGTTTAAATGTTAGATCGTGCAATGCGCTAGTGTAAGATTTGTAAGATTAGTTATGGTATTGTATAATTATTTGATAGTTATTAACAAAACATCTGAATTTAAGAAAATCACAGATTCTAATTGTAAACCAATCATTTTTATAACCAAATAGAAACTGCAAATGCAATATTCTAATAGTATAGTTAACCTCAATCATAAAAATTAAACAGCAACAGAAACTAATATAATGTTAAATGAGTAAATATAAGTAGGAATTTCTCATGATGTACTACGCATATAGACTAGAAACCAACACATCTAGACATAACAGGAATAGGCATACAACAGCAACAACAAGAAACAGCCAATTTGATTGTCCTAAAAAAGTGTGGTGTTAATCAATTGAAACAAATTTATGATTCCATGCATGAGAGTAGATGGAGAGACTTAACTCATTTGTCTCAAACTGAATGAAGAGGCTGATTTCTTGGCAGGAGATGCAGCGCCTGCTAGCAGTTCTACCTCCAACTCGAACCGCCCAGTCTAATCACTTCTTCGGTGCCACTGCTCCGGCTGCTATCATTCTTTCCTGCATCTTCCTTTTTACTGCTCAAGTCGCCGTATAGATCTTTGAGTTTGGCTAGATTACTAGAAGCAGCCATCTTTTCCTTGCTTCCATGTCCAGAGGGGCTACAACGGCTTTGATCCTTTCCACTTCCTTCGTAAATGCTTAGGCTCCGACTGCGGCTCCTGCTCCGACTCCGGCTGCGGCGGGAACTGCCTCCACGGTACGGTTCGTCCCGGTCACTCCTATCATAGTCCCTTCTATAGCTTTCTCGGGATCTGTCATAATCGTACCTCCTATCTCTGTCTCTGTCTCTATCCCTATCCCTGTCCCGCTTTCTGTCCCTCTCCCTTTCCCGATCGTGGTCATGATCTCGAGAGCGATCTCTTTCCCTCTCCCTGTCCTTTTCCCTGCCTCTGTCCCGGTCTGAATATTCTCGATCGGACAAGTCCCGGCTCTGGCTGCGGTGGCGATTGGGAGACCGTCTTGAACCATCCTCTCTGTCATAAGATGGAGTTACAGTGCGACGGACAGGAGATGAGTCCCTTGTAGATGCACGGTGAGGAGCGCGCTGACCAAAAGAGACAGAAAGAGCTGCTTTGACTGAAGGGGGGCGTCTGGCAGTCTCCTCAGATCCTCGCGTTGTCTCACCAGTAACTCCACAGTGTTTTGTAGGTAGTTTCATACTTTCAAGATTGGCTACAATGGTTCGCATAACAGGAACAGGGATTCGGGGGAAAAGTGTATCAAAGTAATACTGCAAGAAGAAATACATTTGGAAGCAGACGTTCAAGTCTCGTTTGTCTAACAAAATAAAATTTGACAAGTTACGAAGCATAATCGGAATACGATGTAATTACCTGTCCAAGAAGCAGATCGCGCACGTAGACACCCATTGTTGTCATTTTGCCATTAGAACCAGGAGAGAATTCCTAAAATAAGATCAAGAACCCCCATGAAAGAAATGCTCAGTTGGTGGCAAAGCTCGAATGTGAAAAAGTTGATGTCAAGGAAACAAAATATTACTTCTAATTACAGATGCTACAAAGTACAAATCTTGATTGTCTCACAATATGACACACTGTTCGGAGATAAAATTTCACTTGAGCTTCATTGTAGCAGCTCAACTCTAAAATCCTGAAGTCTCCATCAAAATGCATAAAAGATAATTTAAAGAAAGTGAAAGTGGATAATCAAGATATACAAGCATCTGAAGTTATTAAGAAAAAATGCAAGACCTTGTTTCCAAATGACATTCACAGTTCGCAAACAAACACAATTCACCTGCAGGAATCATGCTGATTCACCCCTGAGAATTATAGTAAATCCTTCCATCCTGGGCAATCAGGCATCAGAAACACACACACACACACACACACACACAAGACAATGATTCCAAAACCATATAGAAGAATTCTATCGACACAAAATCCGCTCGAAGAGATCATAGACTAATAGCATGCAAAGCACGATAGCTAAAAATGATGGATGGAATTGCTATAATGCACAGGCTATTACTGGAAGCTGACTAAAGCAGAGGCTTATAGCATGTCTTGGTCCTCTTCCCCGTTACTTAGTGATACTCGTCACTGATGATATGAATAGTTTCTTATTAAGTTTCTAGCAGTACAAACAAGAACCTTGTGATACTTAATCTTATCTGGTATGCCACATTCTAAAAGGACGTGTATATCTTTGGTAAGAAACCATATTACAAGTTCCTACACAATAGAAGCTATGAGAGAAAATAAGCATGCCACCCACTTGATTTCATTGTAATGTTCAATTTTCCATACTGCTCCACTGAGTAACAGAGGAAAGAGTAAAATACTTTATTCAGATTGCATCTGAACTAAAAATCATGATTTTGTAAAGCATCAACCATTCAAAGCACACAGAAAGAAACAGACACAGACCATATATCTTACCTCATCATCTCTAAGGTATGGTTCATACCAACTCCATAGTGTTTTTGGATCTGCAGTATACCTCAAGTAAAGAAACCCAACCTGCAAAACTAGTCATTAGTCAAAGTTCACTTAAATGATTATTTGCAATCGGGCAAGAATAAGAACATATGTTTACTACCTAACCTGTATCTAGACTCAAGGTTAAATGGTGGCTGATGCAAACCTACTACGAACCTAATTACAAGTTAATGTCTCTTCACACCCACAAATCATTGGGACCCCCACATGAAATGAGATTATCATCATGCACAGGCACAACGTACCGCTCTTATGTAAGGAGAATCTGGGTGCTTCAACAGGCCATGCATCTGCTTGACTGTAAGTTTCATCGTGAAGAATTTGTAAAGAAGGCAGAAAGCAGTTGACGGCCCCCGACAATTGCCAGTCATCCATGGCTCCACATGTGTCACAGTAACATAGATCTCATCAATCACTTCATGGTATGTC
Organism: Plectranthus barbatus; assembly: GCA_026898455.1. NCBI lineage: Eukaryota > Viridiplantae > Streptophyta > Magnoliopsida > Lamiales > Lamiaceae > Plectranthus > Plectranthus barbatus. Next base: position 124,455 of record JAPKLW010000472.1, read on the forward strand.
TTCAATCTCAAAAGGTCTCTAAAGTAATCGGAAGAGAGTATATTCATGCAAAGGACCTTTTCCAACAATTGATCAATTGGCCTCCCGGATGACTTAATTTCAGCCATTATTAATCATCCACTGCACAAGGCCATCAAGTTAAAAGAATTAATTTCCATCAAACTGAATTACACAACCAATTAGTTCTTCAAAATCTACATGGCTAGGAAAATCTCAAAAAAGCAACAATCATAAATCAAAAGGCCAAATATGGTAAAGGAGAAAACATCATCCTAATCAACTTCAAAACAAACAAAAAGAATAAACATGAAACTTTCACATCGATGAAGATGATCACTTATTCAAGAACATCAAATCAAAAATGATACAACAAGAGCTAGAAAAGTATGTACACTAACAAATGTGCTAAGAAGTCAGTAATCTTGATTCAAAATTCATTAAAGCACAATTTTACGAAAGTGTTGCTACATCCCAGAAAAAAAAAAAAAAGAAAGAAGTATGAAAAAGATGCAGCTCTAGTCGTGAAAGTTAAAGCTCCAATATTTACGGGAGATAACAGAAACAGATCAAGAAATAACATAGAAACTTTCGTAAATGAGTACAACTAATGAAACTACATGAAAAAAGCTCGCCAAAAAGATTACATCAAAATTGAATATGGAGCTAATCGACGCAAACTACCATTAAATTCGAAAAGAAATGGGATTGTTTTGGATATTAGCGAACCTGGAATCGATGGATTGAAGAGCTGGAGAAAAAATGGGCAAGTCGAGAGGAACCCTAGGTAGGATGGCGATTGGGAGGTGGGGGGGTATACATGTAAATCACCTTATTTATCTCAATATTTTTTTAACTCAACCGAATCTGTCGCTTCAAAGTTCAAATTTTTGTAGAAAGTTCAAATGTAAAAGTAATTTATTTCATCAAAATCAAAATTACAAAATAATTAGATCCGTTATTTATATGAATGTTAAAACATATAACTGACATAAAATATAATTCCACGTGGCAACTCACATACCTAGCTGGAAAATTAAATCAGCTAAAACTATTTTATAAATAGAAGTGTGCGAAATCCGACCCGCACTCGAAAAACCAACAGACTCGATGAATTTTGGGTCGGGTCGGGTGAAAGTGTAGATCAACCCAGTGGCGGGTGAGTTTTTTTCCACACAGCACTGTTCAGTCGGATGTCAGATTGCTTTGTCAACCTAAACTTAAACCAAAATTCCCAATTTTCAATCCCCACACGTACACACACTCGACGCACACTGCACCCGCAAGTCCGCCACCCACTGACCCCGGCCACCTGCCCCCTTGTTGACCTGCGGCCCTATCTGACGCCCTCAAAGAGTCATACGCTGCACGACTGCATTCACCTTCATCAACACACTGCACCCACACAATACGCCACCCCACTGGCCACTGCCCACCAACCACCCACCCCCTTGCTATCCTACGACACTGCCCGACGCCTCCGATGAGTCGGTGTGTTGCACTGCACAACTGCATTCAACCTCACCAACATGCGGCCCAACACGGTTGATTTTTTTTAATTTAAATTTGCTTTTCACCCAATTCACCCCGACCTGAAATTCTCATGGTCTGTCAGGTTGGGTGGCATAACTCTTCGGGCTGGTTATGGGTGGGATGGGTCGGATGGTCGGGTTTAGGGTCTTAGGGTCAGGTTTGACCCAACCCGACTGATTGCACACTCCTAAACTTCACTTCCAATATCACCGCAAAATGAAAGGTGAAAATCCACCAAACAAATCTTGGAATCCAAAGATGAAAACATGGATCAGGCAAGGCCTTTGCAAAGATATCAACTAATAGAACCTATGAAGCAAGAAACTGTGGTAGCACAAAACCATCCATGTAGCGATCCCGAAGAAAATAACAGCCAATGTCCAAGGTATCAGGCAAGGAGAATGAATCCCAAAATTAGTTAATAACTGATACAACCAAATAAGTTCATGAGCAATCGAATTCAAAGTGTGATATTTTGCTTCAACACAAGAAATAAATAACGTAGTATGCTAGTATACGCAAAACCCTATAAGGGAATGGCAAGAGTCTATACACAAACCCTAATCTGTATCGCAATAAGCAACAAGAGATATGACACCAACAAAAGGAAACAAAATATCAACCAAAGGGCAACCTTTTAGATATCTAAGCACATGTACGTATAGTAGCCTCCCTATATGTCGTGGTAGGACGAGCAACAAACTGATTTAGCTGTTGCACAACATAAGATGAGTTTTTCCTACTCAGATTCAAATAGAGAAGTTTGCCAACGAGGCGGCAATAGCTTCTCCAAATCAGCCAAAAATTTGCCACTAGAAGAAGAGAGTTGTAGCCCAACAAGAAATGGTGTTGCCACCCATGTCAAGGGAAAAAGACTTTGCAGGACCAAGATGTTTAATAGAAAAGGAAACATCAAGATGATGCTTCAAATCAACAAGAAGAGCATTTTGTGATAGGCACATCATCAACATACACAAGCAAAGCAATAAAATCAGTTACTGAAACCCTTCAGAAATAAGCACAAATCAGTCACTCAGTGCTAAAAACCATAACTAAACAAACAAGGGCAAAACTCATAAATCCACTCTCGAGATCATTGTCTCAACCCATAAAGTGTGTTGTAATCGACACAGCTGCCCTTTAGCAACTTTCTTACATCCAGCATGCGATAACATATAAATTGCATGAAGAAAAGCATTATTTATGTCTAATTATTCAATGACACAATAAATAAATAAAAAATAGCAATGGTAAAGAACAAATGAACACTTATGAACTTAGCAACTAGAGAGAAAACTTGTGTAGTCAATCTCATATTGTTGCTTGTAACCTTTAGCGATGAGTTGTGCTTCTTAAATATATCCATTGTACCATATGCACGCAACTTCACCCTGTAAACCCACTTTGTTCATATAGCATGTTGTCCTTTAGGTAGAGTTGTCAACTCCTAAGACTACCCACTGTCGTTGGTTGTTGTGGGTTGTGGGAGGACGTGGCAGTGAGGTGGAAAGAAAAAAAAAAAAGCAAAGTAACAACAACTCATGATGCAACTTGCTGCAACTCAATTGTGGTTCAATCAGAAGCTGCCAAGTTGAACAATTATATATTATGTAATTTAATTTTAAATTTAAAAAAAAACATATAATTAATCATGTTGGTCCTGAAATCAGTGTGTTAAACTGTGCAGTGGAAGGTTTGTCTATGCATCGAAAGTATTAAAAGACAGTTGCACTGGTTCGGATAAACAGAGTATAGTCAGTTTAGTGTGTAGAAGACTTAAGCTTAGGTCTGTTTTGGTTAAGTCAGTTTCACAGCATATACTCTTCAATACTTGGACAAGTATTGAAGGTTTCAAAAGTCAGTTTGTGAAACAGAAAAATAGAGCAAATATGAAAGTAAAGTAGTAAACAACACACAAGATTTATAGTGGTTCGGATCTCAATATCCTACATCCACTCTTCAGACCCAAGGTCTGGATAATTCACTAAGTAAATACAAGTCTCATTACGATCTATACACAGCCCGTCGGCACCTCCATCATTTGGTCAGTTGTGGCACTCGCCTAGGAACTCCTTGCAGACTATGTCTTCAGGTTGAAGTGAGGACGACACCCTGCAACCTTTTTCCTGGTGGTTGGATGTTTATTGTTCTTCCCAGAACTCAGGTGGTTGGATGTTTACTGTTCTTCCGAGAACTTAGGGGTTAGCATACGCCCGTGAGAATCAGAATACCAGACTAAGAAACTGACTGCTATGAATATATCTCAGAAAGATATATTCACCAAAGAAGAGCTTCAGCTTTACAGATTCAGCCTCATGATAGGAGAAGTTAGCATGGTATATAACTTGAGTCGAAGACTCAAGTCTCGTGTAAGGAAACACAGAAGCTCGGAGAGTTTAGCAGAGAGATCCTATTTGTCGTGCGAAGATTATAAGATTTTAGCTTAAAGTTCGTTCAATCTTTGTATGTTGGTTAACCGTTAAAGGTTGAAGTGCTGACCCTTTTATAGAGGATTTCCTCTAGGCATTTTGAATTTTTGCCCATTAGACTCATGGAAGATGTTGTCCAATCATAGCTCATGCCTTAGGTCTGCGTTCTGCTATGCTCTACTACGACAATGTACCATACACTAACTTTATGTCAAACTAAGTTCTCAGTTTGAGGAATTCAGGTTTGGATAACCTCGTACTGACTTACACTTGGGCATGTATGAATGCATAAGTCTGATTGAGCTTTGATATATTTCGAATAGCTCAAGCTTTAAAGGTTGAGGCTCTTGTACTGACTTTCCAAGGTCAGTAAAACTTAGCCCTCATACTGACTTCCCAAGGTCAGTATGGTAGACCCTCATACTGACTGTCCACAGTCAGTATGGAAAACGCCCTCATACTGATTTCTCTGGATCAGTATGGAAAACCCTCATACTGACTTCTCCTAGTCAGTACGGGAAAGCCCTCATACTGACTTCTCCTGGTCAGTATAGTAGACCTTATACTAAGTGCTCCATCTCAGTTCAAGTTAAGGTTGTACTTGGTGAAAACCAAGTATCAGGCGTGCATGTAGTAAGTTCTCGAGCATTCTCCATTGCTTGGTCTTCAGCCTAAGTTCTATTACAACTCAATCGATTCTATACAAGGATTACAGTTTAGAACTCTAGACTCTGAAAAACTGACTAAGATGGATTTCAATCTTTGACCCCACCAAAACACAAAAAGTAAGAAATGATTTCTCTAACAAAAATCCTAACAATTTTCCCCTTTTTGGTGTGGTCAAAGCCATCTTTAACCTAAGTTGATAAGGTGTGGATAACTTTTACAGATTTGACAAATAGTCACATAAACTCATAAAAGTTCCCCCTCAAAGTCAGCTTTTTACTTAAGATCTTATACTTATAGATTCGGAGAGATATTGCTGGATTGATTTTCAAGTCAGTTTAGAGCAGTTAAATCTTAAGTAGGAGAAAGTCGGAAGCCTGTTGATTATAATGGATTGTGTAAGTTCAACGTATGAAGAACGAAGACCTTTGTTGGACAAAAAGAGATTGTCATCAACAAGTCAGTTTACCCTTTAATAATTTTTATTTGAAGTACAGGGATAAACTAACATAAAAAAACCTATTACAGAACTATTTCAAGTGTATACTAGGCTGCTTCTAGTCTTCATGATGTTCTTCAAACTGGTTGCTACTGGTGCCTAGGCTATGAGGGAATCTGGTTAGATCTTCTGACCAGCTTTCCAAGAATCCCCTCATGCCGACTACCAACAACGAACTGGGAGGTAGTGCTGCAGAGCACTTTGTAGGAAGCAAAGATCAAAGATTTCTCTTACCACCTCTCGGCTTCCTCTTCATTCGCTAGTCTCTTCTTTACGAGATAAGAGACGTAGCGAAGAAGTACTCTTAGTGGCCATGTCCCATTGTTGGCATGTCACTGGCAGGCGTGAGGTATGTGACTTGTAGGAGAAGATGACAACTATAGAAGAGATCTTCTAATTTCTTCTTATCTTCCTACAACCTTTTTAGCTCACTCACGCTGCAGTTTTTTATGTCTTCTGCACCTCCCATACTTCTTTTCCCCCTCTTTGAGCGCACCCAAAAAAGAGTGGTGAGTTTATGTCTGGAGGTTTGGGCTCCAACGTCATTTTTCCAGATCTAAGGGAAGTTTAGGTTGAAGACAAAGTATAAACTTGGAATGAAGGGTTCGATAATGGCGAAAGGAGAAAAGTGTTTCACAGCGGAAACGTATGAACCTTATTTATAGCAGAGAAAAAATTCATTTTAAAAGGTAGGTGTACCTTATGAACTTTCGGTTTCTTGATATGCAGCAACGATTGAGATACGTTGCCTCACGATGCACATTCAGGATTTGACTGGAGCGACGTTGGAAGGAGCGTTATCCACGTGTCGAATCCTGATTCATTGATGCAAGATATGCATTAATAGCGATGTAACTGCAACGATTGCCTTTGGAATTCGAAGTCCCGCTTTTTGAAATTCCAAACTGACAAAGAGTCAGTTACTAAACTGAGAGTTGGAACTCAGTTTAATTTCGCATCCATCCTTCAGAAATCTTCTAAGTGTGAAAACCAGAACTTGGTTTTCTTTAGCAAGTCAGTTTGAAACTTTGTGGGAGCAAGTTTCAACTTCTTCGGATGCCTTAAGCAGTAGCTTCTTCTGTTCTTAGTTTTGTGACGAACTTTATATTGATTTGCATTGACACCACGTGAGGGAGTATCCTTCAAAGGTAGGTATGAAGTCTTCTTACTGAGTAACACACCAAGTTTTAGAAAACTGAGAGTTGGAACTCAGTTTTAATCTTTATCCGATCTTCCTTTAAATTCAAAAACTGAGAGTTCGGACTCAATTTTATTCAGCATCACTCTTCTTCAATAAGGATCTCATCGATCTCCAATAGACCAAGTTTTATGCAGAGCTTCTTGAATCTAGTCTCTGTGAGTGGTTTGGTGAAGATGTCAGCCAGTTGATCTTCAGTTCGGATGTACTCCATGGACACATCCTTCTTCTCGACATGATCTCTGATGAAGTGATGTTGTATGTCAATGTACTTGGTTCTGGAATGATGAATTGGGTTCTTTGTGATGCACATTTCATTACTATTATCACAATAGATTGGCACACACCCAGGTTCGACATCATAGTCAAGCAATTGTTGCTTGATCCGAAGCACTTGAGCACAACAACTTGTTGCAGCAACATACTCAGCTTCTGTTGTAGACGTGGCGACTGAGTGCTGCTTTTTGTTGAACCAGCTTACAAGCTTGTGACCTCGGAATTGACATGTTCCACTTCTGCTCTTCCTGTTGATTCTACATCCTAAAATCTGAGTCTGAATAAGCATTGAGAGTAAGCTCGTCAGATTTTGGGTACCAAATACCTAGTGACTTTGTCCCTTTGAGGTATTTGACTATTCTTCTGGCAGGCTCCATGTGCGACTTCTTTGGATTGACTTGAAACCTCGTGCATACTCCAACTGAGTAGGAGATATCTGGCCTACTGTCAGTCAAGTATAGGAGTGACCCAATAATGCCTCTGTTCGCCTTCTTCATCAAGATTGATCTGAGCACTTGGGCTCATCGAAATCCTCAAGGGCTTGGTATTCTCTGGACAAAACTTGTTGATCAAGTCCTTGGCATATTTTTTCTGATTGATGAAGATTCCTTCTTCGAACTGAATGACTTGAAGACCCAAGAAGTAAGTCAGTTTGCCCATCATGCTCATTTGGAAGTTGATCTACATCAGTTTGGCAATTTTTTTCACACATCTTCAAGTTTCTACATCCGAATATAATATCATCGACGTAGATCTGCACCAGAAGGATGTCGGATCCATCCTTAATTCTAAACAGCATTGTGTCGACTTTTCCTTTACAGAAACCATTCTTGAGGAGAAACTAAGACAACGTCTCATACCAAGCTGTGGGTGCCTGTTTCAACCCATAGAGAGTCTTCCTCAGTTTGTAAACTTGATTTCTTTCTTCAAAACCTGGGGGTTGTTCCACATATACTTCTTCCTTGAGCTCCCCATTCAGAAAGACATTCTTCACATTCATCTAAAAAATTGTGAAGTCGTTGTGAGCGGCATAAGCAAGGAATAGACGAATATCTTCAAGTCTGGCCACCAGAGCAAAAGTTTCGTCGAAGTCGATCCCTTCACATTGAGCATATCCTTTTGCTACCAGCCTTGCTTTATTCCTCACTATATTCCCTGTTTCACCTCTCTTGTTCTTGAAGACCCATTTGGTGCTGATAACTGACTGATGATTTGGTCGATCCACCAAATACCAAACTTCATTTCTCTTGAACTCAACAAGCTCCTCTTGCATAGCATTGATCCAGCCAGTTGATTTCAGAGCATCTCCAATCTTTGTTGGCTCTGATTTCTGAGATATAAAAGAAGTAAGCAAAGCGCTTCCTTATCTCGTGTGAACTGTATTGGCAACACTATCCAGCACGACTTCCTTGGGATGGTTTCTCAACCATTTTGGCTTCTGAAGCTGGGTAACTTCAACAGGTTGGACTAAATCTTCAGGATACTCAGTACCGTCTGCTCCCGATACTGGAACTTGAACTAAGTCAGCTTGACTGGAGTCTTCTTCTCCATTGTTGACTTCCATATCCTGCGCTCCTTGGTCTTCTTGATGCACCGCCTGTTGGACATCTTCAGGATGAGTAAGGTCAGTTTGAATAGGCAACTATGTTCCAGTTTGGCTTTCAAGATGAGCTCTGTTTTGATATCCTGAAGTTCCCCCTTGATTGATGCTTGAGTTTATCGACAAAGAACCAAAGGCCTTAGTTAGGTTGATTACATCACCGACTTCCTCATCTGGAGTACTTGTGTGATTAACCACTGATCTGGTCAGAGAAACTTGATTTGGATCTTCTTTATCAGCACTGAGTTTCTCACATTCATTTTTTACTACAGAATCACCAAGTTCCAGATTTTTCAAAGTCCAGCGCACACTAAGATAGACTCATAAAAAAACAACAGAGCATGTTACTTCCACAAGCCTGGTTGTCTTGTTGAGTACTCTGTAGCCCTTGTATGAAGGATGTCCGCATCCGAGGAACACACCTTCATCTGCCTTGGGACTGAAAGTATTCAGTTTTGACTTTTCATTGTTATGGATGTAACTTGGAGAAACAAAAGAACGAAGATGAGCTATAGATAGAAGGCTTACGATCATTGAAGACTTTCGTACGAGGTTTTGTGATGGCAACTGTTGATTGCGCTCCTATTCTGAATATAGCACGCTGTCATCAAGGCTTCTCCCCAGTAACCTTCTTTTAAGTCACCTTTAGCAAGCATAGTCCCGACCGCCTCCTTTGAGTGTTCAGTTTTTTTCGTTCAGCAAGACCATTCTGTTGGGGTGTCCTTGAAGCTGACTTCTCATGAGCAATGTCAGCATCAGCACAAAAGTCCATTAGTGGACCGCTGCAAAACTCAGTCCCGTTGTCAGATCTGATTCTTTTGACGGTGACTCATTTGCTATTTTGCACTTGAAGGATGAGCTCTGGAAGTTGAAGCTTCACTTCATCCTTGCTCTTCAGCAGCCTTACCCAAGTATATCTCAAGTAGTCATCTACCACAACGAGAGTTAATCTTTTTCTTCCAATGGTAGGCGGCTTGAATGGTCCAAATAGATCCATATGAAGTAGCTCGAGGATCCTATCTATGCTTGCTGTGATGGTTTGATTCATGAATGATGCTCTAGTTTGTTTTCCCATCTTGCACGCTCTGCACACACCTTCTTCCTTCTTGAAACTGAATTGTGGTAGGCCTTCCACAAGCTTGAGTTTGGCAACATGTCTGATTGACTGGAAATTCAGATGGCTAAATCTCTTATGTCATAGCCAGTTGACTCCTTCTTGGGATGAGCTTGTTGCGACAAGGAACGTGTCAGGCTTTCCGCTCTCCCAATCCACATAGTAGAGACTTCCTATCTTCACACCTTTCAGCACAGTCTCCTTGGAGTCTTTGTCATTGATCCAACATTCTTCTTCGGCAAAAGTCTTTTAAGGAAAAGAGTGAGTGTGTGAAACTTTGCAAGAAACTAAGCTACTTGAAACGGGGTTTCTAGGAACTAACCTTCTTAAAACTGAGTTTCAGTTAGGTTCTCAGAAACTTGGTCCGGAGTGTACAGTCTTCCTAGTCCGAAAAGTAGAGAAATGGTTGGACTGAGATCTCGTATATGTGTTCTTCCTATATGGACAAGTTCTCCTCTCATACGAATTATGAATTGGGAACCTCAGATTTCTAGAATTCGAAAATAAAACTGACTTTCTATAAAGTTCAGTTTTAGCTATTGAGGTGGGTTTCCTTGCATTAGGAACATTCTGCTTATCCCACTTCCTAGGTATAATGGGCTTCATCTCAGGTTTGTTTGACTTATAAATCAAACTTTTCTAAGTTTGGGTATCGAAGTTAGTTTTGAAATTGACTGTCCCTTTCTGTCCTGATTAGCCACTAAGGAGTCTTTGTCCATACTGACTACTCCTTTACCTAACAACTTAACTTCTAAACTAGAATTTTTCCTAAAGTGATGGTTAGAGATATTCCTAGCTTCGGAAGTAGATGCCTGATTGCTCGAGTTATTCTCTATGAAGCCTAGTCCTGACTTATAAAAGAAATGTCTCTGTAAGCTTAGAGCTTTTGAAACTTTGCTAGTACTAGAATAAAAAGAACATATAAGTTTTTGATCACTAGCAAATTTCAGTTTTTTAGATGCTCTTCTCTAAGTTTAGCTAGGTCTTCACTTACTAACTTTGATCCTTGGATTTCCTCAGTCATTTTTTAAACTTTCAGTTTTGGTGAAGCATTTTTACAGGCCAAGACATATTTTAACTCATAAAATTTTCGCAAATTATCTAATTAAAGATTCAAGAGTAACATCCTCTGAATCTGAACAATATGATTCAAAGTTGTCTTCTATGCATGCTATAGGAATAGAAACTGAGTTTGGAATGTGTACCATGATAGTAGACTATGTTTCAATTTCTTCCTCTTCTCTAAGCTTTGCCATCAGCACCAGGAAGGCTTCCTCCATAGCCTCATCGTCTGATGTGTAGTAGCCATCATCATTGTCTGAGATGTCTGACACCTCAGTTCTGGAAAGCATGGCCTTTGCAATTGATCTGGAAGCTTTCTTATCGAACACCCTCTTCAAGCGCTCTCTTTCCTCCTTGGGCACTCAAACTTGAGGTGGTCTAGAGAGTTGCATACAAAGCAAGCTTTGAGAGGTCTCTCTCTGAACTTTAGTTCACTGGGTTGCGAACCTTCCTTCTTGGCTTTGGCTTTCTCAAGAAGTCTTGTCAGCTTCCTTATATTCTCCTCAAGCTCTTCAATTGAGCTCTATTCCTCCTTCTTCTGATAGGAAGGTGTGGATGCTGACTTTGATGTAGACATTTGTCCGGAAGATCTGTCAGCTTGGTAAGGCTTTTGAGGCCTTCTCTTGAACTCCATTTTTGCGAAAAATGCAATATCTCCTTCTGGATGTATGCTGATACTTCGCACTGCTTCATTCTTGTTCGCCATTTGTATGTCTCATTCATGGGCTTGGAGCTGGAAGAACACGTCCTAGGTCGTCATCTCGGAGATATAAATATTAGACTCTATTTGTAGACAATATAAAATTATAAGTTTTGGTATATATTTTATTTATTTTTATTTTATTATTTAAAATATATAACAATTTTAGTAAGATATTTATACAAATTAAATGACCAATAGAATTGTAACAAATGTCCTTATTTAATTGATTTGTGATTAAAAAATTTAAAAGTATTACATGTGAGGCCACATATTTTTTTGGTCTCATGTGGTCTCTGTCGATCCCTTTTTCTCAAAATGAAAACATTTTCTACTTTTTTATTTTTTATTTTTTGGAAAAACTGATGTGGCGGAAGACCTATTCGTGATCTTAGGACGGAGGGATTATCAATTAAAAATGGAAAAGAAAGATTGTGAAAAGGCAGAGATAATATATGGAAATGTAGGTGGAGTAAAAGTATTGGTGGATTGAACAAAAGAATCAATGTGAATAGCGATCATATAATTTTGCATTTATTTTGGAGGCCGTTAAGTTCGGTATGATATTCTAGGCTACCCGATAACCTTTCCAAGAAGGTCACCATAACAAACAAAATAGAATAATTAAAAAAACTGAAAAATAAATTAATTTGTTTGACGTGAAGCGGTGGACCACCTCCCATATTCATTGGTCCACATGCAGATTTATACATAGTTTAAATTTGTATATTTTCTTATAAATATTATAAAGATTATTGAAATCAATAAAAAGTATTTATAAATAGAATTTAATATTATGATAATTTATACATTACAAAAAATTTAACACTAATATTTGAAAATGAAATATGTCATTCATGAAATTATAATTAAAAATTCACGTGTTGTACTTGTGCTAATTAGTTAATTTATCTTTTATTTTGAATTGTTTGTTATAATTCTTATTTGTTAAATATCATTATGAATTCTAGGTGCGTAATGTTTTGTTTATTATAATTACAAATTTAATGTATTTTTTAATTTTTGTATTATATTGGAAGAGAAAAAAATAAATATTTTAATTATAAAGTTAGATTGTGTTGGGCATTGACGAGAAATGTAAAAAAATTAGGCTATGGATTGTATAGAGGATGGAAGAGAAATTAATATTTTATTAAATAATTGGATTAAAACTGGTTACTGATAGAGATAGTCTAATAATATTAAGGGTATAAATAGGCCAGGCCGCCGCCTAACAGGGGCCTTGGGCCTGGCCTGCTCGGCCTATTTACTAATGAGGCCAAGCTTGGGTTGCAAAAAAAAGTCTATTTAATTAAATAGGTCAGGCTCAGACTTTAAAATTTATCTTTCAAGCCCAACATGCCGACTTGTTTAATAATAACTAATATAATTTATTAAATATATATTATATGTAATTTAATAATATATCTATTATTTTAGATTTAGATATACTAAGTAAAATATCGAAACCCTAATTTTCTTCCACTCCAGTTCAGTCGTAGTAGGCACAGTCGCACCTTTCTTCTTTTTTTCACTTCTCCGACTCTACGACCTTGCATTTGTACGCATCTTCCAGTGTTGCCCCAGTAAGTCTTCTGTTTTTTTTTTGTCACTTCTCCTTCAACCTCTTCTTTACGTTGTTCTCTCTCACACATAAAGGATTGCTCTGGAGAAAGAAGACAGACTGCATGAGCGAAGGGGCGAACATATTTTTACAACTATTTGTGTGAAGGAGAGACAATGATTTTGAATTTAGACTTTTCAGATAGAGGTATGTTAGTTTGTTTATTGTCATTGATTGTCATACAAGGTGGAATTCTACATTCCATATGCTTTCTACTGCATTGAGATTTCAAATTGCTTATTCGGCTTACAAGGAAAGAGAGCCACATTATGATCATTTACCTTCGGATGATGATTGGGAAAAGGTGAAGGAAGTTTGTCAACTTCTAGAGGTGTTCAATCTTGCTACACACATCATCTCAAGTACTCACTACCCTACATCTAATTTGTATCTGACTGAAGTTTGGAGAGTGAAACAAGATATTGATAAAGCAATTCTTGATGAAGACATATTTATGAGAGATATGGCAAATCAAATGAAATTGAAATTTGATAAATATTGGGGTGAGTGCAATCTTTTGATGGTCATTGCTAGAGTTTTGGATCAGAGGCGGAAGTTTCATGTTATCAATATATGCTTTCCCTTAAAATATACTCCATCAAGTATATGCAAGGAAAATGTTGATAAGGTAATGAATGCACTAGAAGTTTTGTATAATGAGTATGTTGAGATTAATAAAGAGGGAACAACTCCTAATACTAGCAGTGATGAAGATAGTTGTGGAAGCTACTCATTTACACAAGAGCGTAGTTCTTCCTTAGTGATTGGATTTGACCATATCATGAGTATTGTTCGTGAGACTCAAGCAGTGCCCCCGTTGAAGTTTGAGTTACAAACTTACCTTGATGAGAGTTTGTGTATTCACGAAGCTAATCCAAACACTTTTTGTGCAATGGAATGGTGGAGAAATAATAGCTACAAATATAAGATCTTATCAAAGATGGCTGCTGATGTATTAGCAATTTCAATATCTACAGTTGCATCGGAGTTCACTTTTAGTATTGTGGGAAGAGTGATTGATGATTATCGCTCTAGTTTGAATGAAGAATCAACTGAAGCACTCATTTGTGGTAGTGATTGGCTTCACAACAAGTATGATTTAAAGAAAAAGAAGATATTATTTTAATTGTTAATTTGCACATTTTATAAACTTTTTTAAAATGTTATCTAATCTTTTTCTTTTTAAGGAGTTTGAACAAGAGCAATGAATGTTTTGAAGAGCAATGGATATCTTGCTAGAGAAAAAAAATGTATCATTTTAATTGTTAATTTGTACATTTTATAAATTAGTTTCATTATGTTATCTAATCTTTTTTTTTTTTTAAGAAGCTATAACAAGATCAAGAGATAATATGAAGAGCAAGGGATAACTTGAAGATTGTTGTTTAATTATTATTTGTATTTTTTTAATGATTAGGACTTTATGTGGTTTGTACTTTGATTTGGGATGACTTGAGCGTATGTTTTTCATTGTTGGATGGTTGCATTTGCTGGACTGTGAGCTTGAGATTTCAGATTTATGTGTTATTTGGAATGATTTGAGTATTAATTTTTTTTTTAGATTGGACTGTGAGTTTGAGATTTTAGATTTATGTGTTATTTGAGTATTAGTTTTTTTTATTGTCGATTGTATTTTGTTACATGTTTCAAATTTATGTAATTAGAAAAATGTTACTTTACTTAGTTTAATAATTTTACTATAAAAGAAATAACTTTGCATTGCACAGGCTTAAGTAGGCTTTAAGAAGATCGAAAGCCCGACCTATTTCACTAAAAAGTCAGGCTGAGGCCTATATACTGTCCTATCACAGATAATAGACCAGACTCGGATCTAATAAATTAATCGCAGGCCCAAACCATCTAAATCGAAGCCTGATCTCGCATGTTTTCGCCCCTAAATAACACATAAATTATTAGATGAAGAGACTGCAGATACAATATCTCTAAACTAATGTCACCAACAATCTAGGTGGAATGTGCTCAGCTAAAACCTCAAAGTTATCATATAAAACCTAATCCAAAGGAATTTGTCTAGTAGAAGAATTATCAGCTTGTTCAAGATTATCAATAGTCTCGAGTAGAACTTAGCATCCACATTAAGATATGAAAATCTTAAATCATGAAATCTGATATCAAACAAAAGAAATCCCTTTTATTTGTAGCATATCCCAAAAAAAACATTGTAAAAGTAATTTTCTTTTTATCAAAATCAAGAACAATTCTTACAGCTTCACTTCCAACAAATTTATAGTTTGGGAAATACTGGATTTTTATTATAATAAACTACTTTTTAGCTATTTGAGTTTGAATCAAAACTATCATAAATAAGAATCTTATGCATTTATTTTCATAAATAACATAAGTTTTATTATGCTATTACAATTTTTTTTATTTTTCAAAAAACCAGTTTACTTTTTCCCTCACTAGGTGAAAAATGTGAAAATTCCATTTTCAACCGGATAGTTCTAGATTGTTCGAAGCAAGAACCTTTACGAACCCTCAGAATCTTCTTCTCCCTCCACAAATTCCCGCTTCATGGTCTCCAATTCACCCCCAAACAAGCTCACTACACAATCGCAGATCGCGCCGTCGGCAGCCAGCAAACCGAAGAGATGTTCGGCGTTGTATTCCCCAATCGCAGCTTCCCTCTCGACATCTCCACCTTCGCGCAAATCGACGCCACCCACTGGATCCTCGACATGAACCACTTCGTGGGCGAGTCCTACGATTCCATCAGAGAAGTCTGCATTTTCCTACTCAACAGCTTCACTCTGCCCCCGGATAAGGCCCTCGCTGTTTACATCCAGTCACCGGGCAGCCCGTTCCTCTACTGCGGCGCCGTCACGCTCTCCCGCCCCTCCGCCGTGCTGTCGCTGCCCTGGCCGGAGCCCGGAAGCGGGGGCGTGCTCCAGCTGACGGCGGACGCCACTCCCCTGTCGGCCAAGATTGGGGTTTCGGTGGAGGACCTATCGGCACTGCCGTCGCTCGACGTGGCGGCGGAGAAGAAGATCGAACACCTGGCGCTCAAGGTTGGGGAAAATCTGTTCAATTTTATGCAGTCGTTTTGCGGGGTTGATGGGTCGAAACTGATCGTGCCCACCGATATCTTGGACCGGTGGTTTAAGAAATTTCAAGAACGGGCTAAGCGTGATGCCGAGTACTTGAAAAGCTTTGCCTTGTAAAATTTGTATGTATTTACCAAAATTTGAGTTTGTTTATGCCAGCGGTGGATTGAAATTCGGCATTTATTTTGAGTTCAAGTTTATATGATCATGACTTTTGCTGTGGTTTCTTTCTGTCTCGTTTAGCACATCTCCTTCTTTGTTTTCTTCTTCAAATGTTTGTGATTTGTTGTGAAATAGATGTTGTTACATTTTGGAATGATTACATGCCCATTTATTTTATCAATCCTTGCTAACACTAGCTCAAGAGTTCAAGATTCAATGGAACACAAATGGAATGAATGTAAGAACACCAACACAGCTTAAGCAATTCATAAATCTAGATGAGATACTAATGAGTAATGATCAGTCATCGTCATGTTGTTTATCTGCAGCTGCAGTCATGCTTGCAGGCCGCCATCTTAAAGCTCGGCTCTCGAGGAACTGTCAGCGGTCTCTTTGATCTATTTCAAGATTCCAAGTGGCCGTGTAAGGTATTGCTAATAAGATGAGTTGATCGTGATCAAATGCTTTTAGTGCACTTCATAAACATGTTTTACCTTTGGGGTGAAAATGGCTTGTCGAAAAGAGGCATCAGCTGCGCTCTAGGAATCATCTCTTGTCTCAACATTTGAACCTCTTCCTCCTCTATAGCCTATCAGCAGGTTGTATAGTTTTTGTTGTAATAAAATGGGGTTAGTTAGACATGGCTAGACAAGTTTTGATGTGTGTGTGTGTTTGTGTTTATACCTTCAGCACTTTCTCTACTCGTTTCTTGTTTTGCTCTATGATATAGAACTTGATTGCAACCTGTGTTTTTCTACGTTAGTTACAAACTGTGTCTCTTGCTATTGTCAGACGTGCTAATGTGGTGGAACTCACAGAGGAATTGTACAGTGCGCGCTGTGCTGCTCTTTGCTGCGTGTGCAGTCTGAACTCTGATGGCTTTGTGTTCTCTCTTGTCCAAGACTTTGTATCACACAATATATGCAAATAACAACATATCAACTGAGAATTCAGTAATGTGCCTTATGAACTCAAATTTGTCGAATGAAATTGTTCGTTGTTTTAGTTATTTTTAACAGTTTGAATGAGCATATGTAGAAGGAAAGAGGGAGCATACCCCAGAAAAAGAAGTGCTGCTGATGGACTGCTGAAACAAATTAGTGCTGTTTCGCATCGATCCTCGAGTTGGTGTTGAAGCTGGAGACTGGGGGTTGATCTTCCCAAGCTAACAAGTAAGCATGGTTTGAGTGGGAGAAAGAGAAGAAGAGAATTATCTGTATTCTGCACTCACTCACCTTTGAAGCAGATCTTCTGTTGGGGATTTCCATGACTACTGGCTTTGATTAATTGTATTTTGATTTAAGTGGGCTGTGTGTAGTTGAGACTGATGTATATATATAAGGAGATAACTGTAGAGGGTGTTTTGAGATTTGTATGTTTTCATTGAGAAATTAATCTCTAGTTGTTGCTCCTTCATCAGCAACTTTTTCAGCAATTCTTCACCATACATGTTTCTTATGCTCGTCTCACTGAACTAGAGATATAAATAAACCAAAATGTTTGTGAGTTGTCAGATTCCGACTTGATAAAAATTCGTTCTAGGTCGTTTATTAAACGATACAAGCTTAAGCATCATAATATTTGATTTGTTAGTTTGTGAGTAAATTTATTAGTTAAAATTAACAAGAAACATAACATAATTAATTTTATAAAAATATCATTTTTTAACAATAATGATAAATCTTGAGAAAATCTTGAATTTGTGTATGGAGTTGATATTAATTTTAGAATAAATAAATCTTAAAAAAAAAATAATAAATATTTTAAATATATTCTAAATTTTGAAAGTTCGTGAACTTCAAAGTATTCGATAAAAAAATTGAAATTCGCCTCGATACTAAACAAGTCAAACTTGAGCACGTTACTACTCGGCTCGGCTAGATTCGATTCAATTACATCCCTAAACTGAACTAGTCATTTTGTTGAGATGAATTACTAAATGGGCTCCAGTGTTGATTTGTCATGTCCAATTCTTCAGCACAATAACACAATGTTGTTTTGTTTCTTGAAATTAAAGTTGTCATAACTTAAAAGAAGACATCTAAAACATGTTGGAAACAATGGTTTTTATTGGTCAGATTCAGCAAACAAATGGTATTTACTTAAATTGAGGTCGTCTCAATGTGGGTTCTGATCATTTCATTCTAATAAAAAAAATGATGTAGAAAGAGTAGATGAATAAATTTGTAACCTTATTCAAGATCGATATAATTGTAGCAACAACAAAGATGCGCTGTAGTGATGGAAATAGAAGGTTACACATCTCTTTGTGAGTAGTTATTGGCTTCTTGTTATAAATGAAATGCATACAAAAGTTAAAAAGTGGGTCATGATGTAGTTAGGTCATCATTCATTCATAGATTTAAGCTAATCAAGAAATGCTTCAGTTTCAAGCTTATAATTCATGATTGATTAATTGTAGGGTGAATATGATACGTATAAGATCATTCCAGACCACACCAAAACTCAAACGCAAAATTTCACACATTTTCTGATTTCTATTCTAGGGAAAATAGTCTGAAACTTAAGGGTTGAAGGTGGAAGCAGTCATGATCATCGATTTGATTTAAGCTGAATCAACGGTCTCTTTTGCACACTGACTAACATATGGCTTTAGCTGAAAACAAACAAGCATATGAACAATCGAAATTAGCAGCAAAGATTAGTTATTGATTGAGTATAAATGAGACGATCCCCATTGTGATATCAAATACTACACAAACATGGGGCTGACAAACTAATGTCTCATGGCCGTTTTCATCAAATAGTTCGAGGTTGGGAGCAACTATCATTAGATAATCTGTCCAAAATTATAATGGATGGTTTCTGAGGCGAAATCAAGTCTAGAACATAGTTGCATCATCTATCAATTGAAGCAATTTATGTAGAGATTAGGAGGCTGTCATTGGCACCCTATATCAATTCAAGAACGAAAAGTAGTCGAACAGCCTCCTAACGGGTGCCTTAAAAGGACATAATTTCATTTCTTGAAACAAAAGTTGAGTACAAAAAATTTGTCAATTACTCACTACATGAATTTGTTGTTCATTCACAGTCACCTAGATCAATCTACATTAACCAACCAATAACATCCAGAATTTAATCCGCGATTTGAAAACACATACAGGTAGTTGCTACGGGTGAACTAAGGAGAGGCATGAGACATAAGGTAGAAGAGTGGGTGTTAAAAGAAACAGAAGAAGTCCCTAAATTACAACTTACCACTACAGTCAATTCAAATTAGATTAATCACTCTAGTGAAAATCTTTGTTGACAGTACCTAAATTTAGGGGTTACCAACGCAATGTATCAAAAGTCGATCTCTTACATGATATATAGAGGTGAAGCATTGAAATAAATTGAGTTTTGTACCTTGAATCCAGTCAAATCTGGCACCACATAGTTTGGCAACTTTTCAGGAACCACCACATAACCCCCTGCAGACGAACATAAAGCCCGGTTTGTCATTGAGTTACACTCTCAAATCTTACACTCGATAAATAAGAATCCAGAGCATCTAATACCTATACTTTCTAAGATAGATTATAATGCAACATGGCTAAGACTCAAGTTCGCGAATCCATTTCTATGAATAAAATAGAAACATATCCTAGAATGGGATACAATTACATTCTTCCCCCTCCAGAATACTCTGAATTCATGACCTCCCAAATATTTCCGAGTCTTCCATATTTCAATGATTAGCGATAACCAACACTTCTAAACCTATCAGCATATTTTGTGTTTTAATGGGAACTTTCCTTTAGGAGAAGCAAAGAGCCAAAGACATAAATTTGCAACAAGTTGAACAAGCTGAAAATTAATTAAAGAAGGGTGGTAGATGAATTATAAGATGTATAAATGATGATATCCTACTAAATCTAGTGTCTGCAGTGTTGAATCAGAAATAAAATACTAAATTAAATCTGCTCACTATCAATACCACTAATCACCCTAAAAATTTGAATCAACAATCAATAACAGATTAAAGACTGTGAATTTGGCTGGTTCCTCAGATTTTAACAAGAAAAATCCAGCACAACGATTACTTCACCAGATTACAGAAAACAGAGCACCTTTTCGAGTGTGGAAACCGGTGGGCTTGCAATTCTTCCCCTTGTAGTAGCCTTTAG
Source organism: Plectranthus barbatus (assembly GCA_026898455.1). Taxonomy (NCBI): domain Eukaryota; kingdom Viridiplantae; phylum Streptophyta; class Magnoliopsida; order Lamiales; family Lamiaceae; genus Plectranthus; species Plectranthus barbatus. The sequence continues at coordinate 144,513 of JAPKLW010000472.1, forward strand.
GGCTTCTCTTCGAGGTCAGAATATCGAGCGACGACGCTCGCTTCTTCCTGAATACCCTCCCAATCCCTAATATCAGCCCTAATGCCATCCGTTCTTTTTCAGCTTTCCTCCGTTTTCAGCTTCAGCAAACTGAACTTCAAAAAACTAATTACAGTAAATATTGACGAAGAACTGTAGCGATAATCGAGAACTAACATTACTTAGCCACGAATACGGATAAGGATTCAAGGTATCCAACAAAAACTCAGAAAAAAAAAAAAAAAAACTTGATTAATATTCACCAGCAAACAATGTGAGACTGAAATCAGAAGTTCCGCCATATTAAGCAACAAAATAAGGAATAAATATACTCAGCGGTCGGAAATTTCTTCGGAATCACCTGGCTTAGCCGACGGCGACGGCGGTGTTTCGATTGAGAGTTGAGAGCGGCCGGCGGGGTTCAAATTGTAAATAAGATTATACTTTTTTGTATTGTTGGCCCAGTGGGCCGCGATCTGATTTAGTGGGCCTTGAATGGTAAATTTTATTGTAATGAGAAATATATTTATTTTATTTCATAATTATATAAAAATAAGGGTAAATAGGGAAAAATACCCTAAATTATTGACGTTTTTGGAAAAATACCCCAATCTATTTTCATAAGTTAAAAATACCCCAATCTTTACTTTTATTTATGAATTATACCCTGATCTATTGATATTTCGAGAAAATACCCTAATGTATTATTATTAGTTAAAAATACAACAATCTTTAATTTCGTTTACGAATTATACCAAAGCAAGAAATATTATTGACACACACAAAGATGACAGTCAAAACAACTATATTCGTCGTGTTAAATTTATTGTATTAGACAATCACCATTTGCTATATATTCGCAAAAGTATTTAAACTTCATGTTCTACTCTTCTTCTTTTTTTTTTTTTGTTTCCTTCGGTTGGTGTAACGTCCAATTCAAACGAAGGCGCGTATATTTTGATAAAATATCACACGTTAAAACATGCATTGAGAGAAAAATAAGGAATTCAAGTAACCGAAGGAAACAAAAAAAAAGAGCAGAACGTGGAGTTTTAAATACTTTTCAGAAGATAAATGCATTTGAATATATAACAATTATTGATTGTTTAGTACATTAAATATAACACGGACGGTGATAGTTGTTTAGACTGCCATATTTGTGTGAGCCAATAATATTTCTCGTTTTGGTATAATTCATAAACAAAATTAAAGATTGGGGTATTTTTAACTAATAATAATACATTGGGGTATTTTCCCAAAATATCAATAGATCTGGATATAATTCATAAATGTAAGTAAAAATTGAGGTATTTTTAACTTATGGAAATAGACTGGGGTATTTTTCCGAAAACGTCAATAGTTTAAGATATTTTTCCCTATTTACCCTAAAAATAAAGATAGTAGATTATTAGACTATCCCCACCCAAACTCAATCCAAATTTTAATAAAATATTAATTTTTTTCACATCCACATAAACATCGCAAAACTCCATCTAATTTTTATTCCCATCAATAAACCCCAACACAACCTAAATTATAGTATTTTCTTTTTACTTTACTTTTCAATATTTACTATCAATTTAATCAATTTTAAAATTTTAAAGAAATATGTAAAAATTATTTTATTGTTTAAAGTTACAATTGTAGTAAAAATATATTATTTCCCACTTAAAAGTGTTTATGTAGTAAATTACAATATAATGATAAGAAATGTGTGTAGAATAGAGAGTTTTAATTTTGATGTAGAAATATATTAATATTATACTCTATTTATAGAAAAAAAATATAAATTTTGGTATAATTTATTATTATTTTTAATTACTCATTGTCCATAATATTATTAATGTATAAACTTGATTATGTATAAAATCTGATAATCCAATCATATATTGACAAATAGCAGCAAATGATTAGATGATTCATGATTCTCAAAACTTTGAAGTTGGTGAGCTGATCCAAGTCATGCTCCATGACTCTAATTAATGATTTTTAAGTATTTTTTTATTTAAAAAAATTTGTCCTTTATCTATAACCCCACTTCCAATTCATGAACGAGGATAGTATTAGAATCGAAATTTCAATATTAATATAATTATATTGGCTTTGAGTAAAATAAGTTTGCACAATTTTGAAAATAAGATGATACTTTTTTTTTTCTATTGGCCCAGTGGGCTGGATCAGATTTGGGCCTTGAAAAATATCAAAACTGGAAACATTTCTTGGATTGAAAAGTATATTTATTTTATTTCTAATAATATAAAAATCAAGGTAGTAGATTGTTGGGATCAAAAGACTAACATCAGTATAATATTGTCTATTTTGGATGAAATAAATCTGCACACTTTTGTTTTTTGTTTTTGGTTACTTCCAAAAATGTCTATAGTTATGGAGTTGCATAAATTTTTATATTAAAAAAATTTATTCTTTACTTATGTGAGACATAAAGTTTCCTCCGCTCAAACCAAATGACTGCATATTCTTTGAGAGTTTCAGTCGCATCGATATTTATTAAGGTTCTCCCACACACACACCAAAATCCAATATAAGATCGGTCTCTGAACCTCGGTGGTTGTGGTTTATATTTTCTTTTCCTACATTCTTCACTTGTTGGAATCGAAACTCCTATATTAATTAATATGATGTTATCCATTTTTTGCTGAATGTGTCCACATAGTTTATTTTTGGACATCTTCCCAAAAAACTTTAAATTAATGGAGTTATGTGAACTCTTAATACAAAAAAATTCTTTTTTTTTTTTATCTTTTTGATGTGGAATATGAATTTGTCATACCCAACATGTCAATATGGACAATTAATTAATTAAGTCGGATCAGTTATTGTGAAATTTGATAGAAATACACCAAGTTTTTTGTGGTTCTTCAAACCCATGCATGCTTTAATTTAGGCATTTTTATTTCCAAAGCAAAGTTCAACTACATAATTCCATTTACAAACCTCAAATTAAACAAAATGAAATTGCTACATTAGAAATCCTCCCTAACAAATGCTGAAAAACATACATATTTTCAATCTCCCACTTCCATGAAAACCTAAAAAAACGAATTTTTACCAATAAAAAAAAGGTCAAAAATTAATATAAAATAAATCCCAGCTGCTCCATCCATCTTCTTCATTAGCAACACCTCTTCATTCACACACATGTCTTCTATTTCTTCCTTGGACAAAGACAAGATCACAAGAACCTCAAGAATCCAAACTTCCATATGTTTCTCTCTTGTCTTTCTATATATATATATATATCCAGAATCCAGCTCCCGCAGCCAGTCCCATTTTCAAATGGACGACTTAATCCGAATCATGCCTCTTTGCACACCACTTTTTACTGAGATTCATCAGCATGAATTCAAAGAAATTAGATTATGAGTGTGTGTGTGTGTGTGTGTTTTCTTGATTATGATCATCTTCATACAAAACAGAAAAGGTTGCAGATTCGTTAACATAAGCTGTCAGGGAAAGGTCGACAGTGATCCGATGAGGCTGTGTGAATCAGCAGCATTGCTTTGCAGCCACCCTTCTCGGCTGCTGCTGCAAAAAAAAAAAAAAAAACAATTCAACTCATTTTTTGTTAACAAATTATCTGTTTATGAGGAATCAAACCCATGAATAGATTCGAAATCTTGGAAATCTAAGAATATTGTATATAAGAAATAAAGAACTAATATTATATTTAACTATATTATTCTATGCTTCAACAGCTCAAAAGCTGGCCATCGCCAGTCAGCATCATTTCATTTTTCTAACAATTACTAAAGCTTCAATGGAAAGTCAAAAAAAGGATCCAAAAAAATTAATAATTGAGGAATTTTTGTCCGAAAAGAAACTGATGATTAATTTGGAAGGGTATAAAAGCTAAGAACAAAATCAAGAATTGTGTCTAAATCTCCTGCTCAAACAAAACGTCCCCCAAAACTAAGGGTGGGAATAACAGGCCGGGTTAAGCCAAGCCAGACCAATTTCGTAAGTAGACCAAACTTAGGTTATTTAAAAAACTTATTTAGCTAAGCAGATCCAAACACAGGCTCGAAAATAAGCCTACTAAACGTAATTGACCGACCCATTTAAATAATCATATATTATACAATTAATCAAATATTTTTATTATCTATAATTTAAGATATATTTATGATTTATGATTTAAAAACATATTGAATATATTAATTGTTACTAAATAATGTATTTATCTAAAATATTAAATATATTTGCTATTGAAATAATATAATATATTTATAATTTAAAAATAAAATATACATTATAAATTTGAAGTAAACTCCGATAGGCCTTATACAGACTATTATAGTTAATAGTTAGGCCGAACTCAGGCCTCTTTAAGTTATAGTAGGTCCAGGTCTACGGATCAAAGCTCAGACTATTCTCACCCCTACCCGAAACCAGAAAATTATTGTTGGAAATATTTGGCACCATATTTATAGGTTCTTAGGCCCGTATAATATTTGAATAATTTAGACAAGATATGATCTTTATCTAATTAGTATGTGGTAATATAGGAATGAGAGGTATCGAGATTACTCTTCTCTTCCCGATTATCCTATTATGAACAAATAAATGCATATTATCAATGATGAATAGGATCAATCGACTTATGTTATACTTCCTCCGTCCAGATTAATAGTCCCGTTTACTTTTGGCACAATAACCAAGGCATGTGAGTGTAGAATGAGTTGAGTGAAATTAATATTTTATTGTTGAGTGTGTGAAAAAGTTGTTTTTTTTTCCAGAAACAGGACTATTAAAATAGGATGGACGAAAATGGGAAACAAGACTATTAAAATGGGACGGAGGGAGTATATGTACACTACTTTAAGAAAAGGAGAGCACCAAACTAAGTCAAAATAATGCTCATTTCTTGGCCATAAATGATAAAATAATTCTTGGTGAAGGACTAAAAAACAAGGGTTTTATTAGTTTATTCCTTAGAGAAAAGAAAAAGGCATGCATATATATATATATATATATCACTTGCCCCTCTTTTCACAAACTTTATCTAAATCCCATAATCCAATTTCACATGAAAAATCTTCCTAAGAAAAGAATTACTCAAGAAAAAGAACTAAAGCAAAAGCTGCCACAATAACCCTTTTCATTCTTGAAAAAAATATATATATTTAGAAATTGTGGACGTGAGCTTCAGGTACCATGCAAAAGGAAAAGGAATTTATTTTTTTCACATGTTTTCACTATCTACATTGTACGTGGGCATTCCTTTTATATATATATATATATATATATATACACACAGATACACATGTGGGTATGTGTGTGTTTTTTTACCTTGAAGAATTGCTCCACAATGTAGGGATGGTGGAGGTGTAGTCAAGGTCAGATTCTTGTTGCATAGATCCACCGGAGGGCTCGCTCCTTTGATCCAAGAACTGCCGCAAACCCGACCTGTCACCGCCGCCGCCGCCGCTGCCTACGGTGGAGATATCATCTTCCCCGGATCCATCTGATTGCCCTTCAAGAAAAAGAAAAAAAAAAAGGCCCAAGATTTAAAAATGTCTCAAAATAAAAAAGATTACATTTTGATATACCTGAGGAAGCTGCAGGCTTGTCAGTGGTTTTGATAGTTCGATACATCTGCAAATTCGTGAAAAAATGTTACAAAATATTTAGATGATAAATATTTATCAGTTGATCATTTAATTAGCAAGAGAAGAATGATTAAGAATATTAATTGTGTCTATCTAAAATGTGAAACATCTAATGATCATAGAGAAACCTAGAGCTACTCAAAGTACTGCTGCAAGACTTTCTTCTGAATCATGTCTGAAAAATCGTCATTAATCACGAGGTTGATGTTTCATAAAAGTATTAATCAGCACTATTATTGCGAAATGATGATTTTTTGCCTTTGTCTCTTTATCACTCTGCAACTCTCTCTCTCTCTCTCTCCTATTCTTTATTGCATTCAGTCTGCACTCATCGACTACTGTGCCTGAGTAATAAACGGAGTCTCCACACACAAACAGCTAATTTTCTGGATTCTTTTTCGAATTTGACTGGAAAGTTCTTTTTTTTTCTTTTTTTTTTATATACAAATTTGGTGGATTTCATAGCTACCTGTAAATGGCTTTTGACATGAGCGAGAGTGAGATCTTTCACATCCATGAGCTCCAGCACCGACTTCGGTGTAGCCCCTAAAATTCGAAATTAAATTAGAAATTATTAAAAAAAAAAGAAAATAATTAAGTTGAAGAATATAAAAGAAGATGATGAAAAAAGTTATTACTTTCATGGCCGCCGAGAAGCTCAACTGCATGAACGAAGCGGCTGTGAAGAGTGCTCGTCCATCTCATTCTGGGCGCTCTCATGCTCCGTTTAACCGGCAATTTCGGAAGAAATCTCGACGATCTCAAGATTCCATCATGAGAAGCCGGGCCGAATCCGTAGACATGATGATGACTGTGGTGGTGGTAGCCGCCGGAGACACCATTAAACCTCCCGCCGCCGACACCGCGGTATGGCGCCGGAGAAGAAGGAGCATTAGGGCCGAGATTGAGCATTGGTACACGAGGGTCTAAGCCGCCAACGAAGTAGGGCGGCGACGGCGAAGGATAATGCATTTGAAGGAGCCTCATCTTCGGATCCTTGTCTCTGTCCACAGGCAAGAATGGGAATGGATGGTTGGGATAAACCGGGATGCCCTTAATCGGCGCCGCGCCGTCGGATTTTCCGAAGAGGGAGTCGCCATAATTGATTTGATGCTGCTGGTAGACGTTGTGATAAGGGTTTTGTGGCTGTGGCTGTGGCTTGCCGCCGCCGCCATTGAAGAACCTCTTCTCGGCCTCGGCCTCGACCTCGATTTCCTCGTTAGCCGGGTGGGCTAACGAGAGCTCGGTGAAGGAGGTGCAGCTCTTGGGCTTGTTGCCTGAGTTGCTGTTGCCGATTCTTGAAGATGAATCACAGTTTGGTGGGCTGATGTTTAGAGAGAGATCAGGAGCTAAAATCTCTTCCAAGGGCATCTTTTTTCTCTCTCACTACAAACCAGTTTTCAGGGTTTTGAACAACAAAGGCACAAATTGATGGGATGATGAATTGAAGAAGAAAATTAAGGGGAATAAAGATGAAATGAGACCTCAAAAATCTTCTTTTTTTTGTGGGATTAGATTAAAATTCCTTGTAAAGTTGTGAAAAGACTGGTTGTGAAAATATGCTTGAAAAGGCAAAGAGAGATGAGAGAGAAGAGAACTCCAATTTACTGTATTCTTGAAAATGGAGATGGTGCAGAAAGAAGGGAAATGGAAAAAAAAAAGTTGGATGTGTGGTGAAGAGATTTGGTGTATGGTTTAATTCCTCGACAGTATATCTTGGAAAATGACATTAGAAATAGGCATTTTTTTTTCTTTCTCTAGTCAAAACAATTTAAATAAATATATAAAGAATATTTTTTAGATTAAATAAAAAAACACAAAAGATATAATGTGCTCACTTTTTTATTTCCTTCCCCGTAGACGACGGGTTATAATTCTTGAAACAGAAAGTTAACCCTCTTCTGTGATTCTTTTTCCCCCACCCTCTTCGCTTCTCTCTCTTTAACTTATATTAGAGAGAGAATACTCACTAAGTATTGTGTTTTTTTTTTTCCATTCATTATCTTCATTCTTCAATCCATATGATTAAGGGTAAGTATTCGGTTATTCGGTTCGGTTTTGGCCTGTAAAATAACCGAATCGAACCGAATTACCGAAATAACCGAACCGAAGTTTTATATAAATTTAATAAATTAATAAAATTAAAAAACTAAAAATTATATATATGTATATTAAAAATATATTTATATATATTGTAATATATATTAAAAATATAATTATATATTAATTTAATATATAATTAATATATTAGTTATATTTTTGGGTTTGGTTTGGTTTTCAGTTTTTTGGGTTTCTTGGTCACCCCTACATATGATTCACATTCTCTCTTTCAAATAAATTTGAGGATCATATATTGGTCAAATATTTCTATTAAAAATATAAATTTTGCGATTAATCGTGAAATCGGTGTATCACACTTTTTTTTAATTTCCCACATATTATATACTATGTGGAATTAAGAATCAAAATTTTGAATTATATGTGTATTGTTTAGATCATCATCAATATAAGTGGTAGAAGAAATTTATTGGCTCATAATTAATACGTGCCATTAATTATTGAAAAATCATTAACAATTTTGAGATCTCATGCATTGACTGAACGGCTGTAATAATTAAATGTTGCTAATAATTCAATCTACGTTGAAGACAAAAATATAAGAAAATATACTTTCTCCATTATTCAGTCCAAGATTTTGTTCTAGAATATATATATATAATATGAAGCAGCTTTATTACTAGCATATGAGCATATTTTTTGTCCAAAATATACTCTCTCCATTACTTTTTTTTTCTTAATAATTTAACGTGTTTTATTTAAATAAAAAGGGGCATCCCTATTATAACTTGAACCCATAATCAATCGGTTTATAGACAAAATGTTTAAACGCTTGTCATCCGAAATTGAGAATCAAATAATCGAAACGGAAGAAGTATAAAACGTATACAGTATAAAAGTAATAAAAAATAATCTTGTATAGTGTTTTACATGCAGGGTGAATTTAATGTGCACAAAGTTATATGCAGTTAGAGTGAAAGTAGAGTGACTGAATTGAGAGATTAGGGTTTATTTGATTTAAGAGTTTTTTTTTTTTTAAAAAAGAAATTGAATTATAATATTAAATTGGGTTGAAGATTGGGTTTGATTTTAAAATTTTCATTCATTAAAGTTGAAGAGTATTGTTAAATACCGTTGGGGTTTAGGATTATTATTAGCATGTGGGCTAACAAAAAATAAAAAACCCACATTGATTGTCTTGTAATTCCCTATACTATACTTACTCCAATTTTTTTTTAAATTTCTGATTAAAAATGTATTTATTTAAACTCTCATACATACATATATTTTTGAGAAATTTGAATTCATGACTTCTTAATCACACGCAATGCATTTTTATTACTGCGTTCGAGTAAGGAACAAATTTTAATTTTTATTTCATGAGACCGTGGCTACATGTTTTAAGTTTTATTTATTTATTTTTTAAAATTTTTTAGTTAAAATCTTAAATTGCGGTCAATAAATAAAGTTTTAATATTATATAACTATTTAATTTGTTTTTATTTAATAAAAAGTGGTTGTGTTTTAATTTTTTTAAGGTTGCATTTAACAAACGACGTCGTTGGCATCCACCCCAAACTCCCCTACCTAGCCGAATGCAGATTGGTTTGGTGGCACTGGCGGAGCCAACCTTGGCGCGGGGACTGCCGTCTCCATGGTTGGAATCCTTTTTTAGTTATATTTTAAAAAAAAATTATGAAACTCGATTTAATGGGATGTGATAGAGTTCCACGACGTCTCAAGTTTGCCTCCACCCTTTTTGGTGGTGGTTAGTTTGTGGTGATTGTAGAGAAAAAGACGAAGATAAATCTAGTGGCGGATGCAGACTATTGTTTTAAGGTGGCTCGCATTTTTATTTCTTTTTTCTTTCATCTTAACTTCAATATTTGTATATTCTATTTTTTTTACATCTTTTTTTTCCTCCGTAAGGAGGATTATCTCATAAAATATTAGATCATAAAACTTTAAAAAGGAAAAAAATTGTTGTTGCAAAATGTTTTGGTAAATGGAGGAATGCGAGGAAACAAAACATGAATCGAAGAAAATAAAGAAATCTACAAAACATCGTTATATTAAAGTTCGATGATAAATTAATTTAAATATCAAGTAAAGGGAATTAAATTCACACAATTTAGTTATCAATAAATATTAAAATTATAACCTTTTATTTAGATTGTTTTTTTACATAAATCGTATGAATGGAAATTATATAGAAGAATAAAGCAAATATACATACTGTTGGCGAAAAGAAAAATAAAAATTTGTCTCCAATTTTGAAGGACACAGGTTAAAATTTGTTTATGATCAATTAATTATGGATTAGAAAATAGGGACATCGTCTCCCAAATTATGTATTTAATTTTAAAAAAAGAAAAAAAAATAATTTACATATGGTTGTCTTCTGTTATTATTTTATTTTATGAGACAATTTTGGTTATCATGAATTTCATCAAATCAAAATGGCTTCAAAAGAGAGAAAAAGCAGACAAATTACTGAAAAAAAAGAAGAAATTGTTGGACAAAACATAGTGTGAAATAAAGATTTATTATTTATCTATTTATGCAGAAAAGATATACAAGTCAGAAAGCTTCGTCCAACATTGGCTATTCCCACGTGCACCAATTCTTCATGGTTTTCAAAAGCATTTATTTAATTAATGACGCCTTAGTCAATAAATAAATAATGATTTCATAATTTTTATTAATTTAAACATTTTTGAACTTATTAATTTTTCCATGAATTATTAAATATATATATATATATATATATATATATATATATATAGGGGTGCACTATGGTGGAAACCCCCCCTTAGATGAGATATAAGACATAATTCAGATCATTGATTAAGAGATTGGACGGATGAGATCTCATTTCAGCATCTGAAAATTTCGCTGCTAATATAGAGTCTAAAAGTTGCATATAAGGCTAATTCAGTAAAAAAACACTGCGCGAATATACTCCCACGATCTGTAATCCGTAAATCGCGCAATTTACTTCCCAAAAAAAAACTGCCTCAAATTAAAACCAAATTTAATATCCCACAACTACCGCATTCACTGCGGTAAAAAAAACCCTCACCAAAAAACTCTTCCCTCTCATTTTCTGGAAACGAAGCCGGCAACAAACCAGAGGCGGAAAGAATTCGATATCCGGCGACTGCATATTCCATTCGGTACGCGTTTTGTGAAACTTCTCCATTCGGAACGTGTTTTGTGAAACTTTTCCTTTCTTCTTTAAAAACGATTACTTGCTTATTTTGTGTCTAGATCTGGTTTCTTAAGAACCCGTTCGAAATGTATAATGGAACTTGAAATGAAATTGTAAAATTTCTACTGAAATGCATAACAATTTATTTTGCCACACGAGTTTTTTGACCATTGTTAATTTTTTTTTTTTTAATTCGTCTTCTTCAACAAAACCCAAAAAAAAATTCAAGCTTAGATGCAATTGGGACAAAGTAGAAGCATCCGAGAAGAACGCCGGCGGGCGCAAATGCGAACAGAGGATTGAAGAATACAAGGTATAATTTTTTTTAATTTTTTTTCAAATTTTAATATGCGCGCGGAATATAGATTTGAAAATTGGGGCTACGAATTTGGGTAATCCAAAATCATGTAGAATGAATAAAATGCATAATTAAACACGAAAATATGCTAAAATAACGTGGACAATAAGATGTAGGATAATACAATAGTCGAAATTTGTTAGAACCATAAGAATACACTATAGGTTACATAAAAAACACATAAAAACTGCAAAGAAAAGCTCATTATCTTGAACAAATAAATAAATTTATATTGCTCTAAGAAATTGTTATACTAATATTGCAACTTTGTTATGTATTTTGAGCATATATTGCAACTATGTTATGTACATGTTAGATATCCCTGTATTACAACTATACATTCTTAATGACAACATATTAAGTTATATGAAATAATTATTAAAACAATACGGCAGTATTATTAACAATAATGTGCAATTATAGATCAATAAAATCGCACAAATAGTTTACATTTGATGCTGAAAACATTATAGTATTTGTACTGCATTATATTTGACCTTTTTCTGCAGCAAAATAATATTTGTTTTGCAGTTGTCTAACAAAACAATGATTTAAAATTTGTAATACATAAATTCTACTTATGCATGAATGAAAACAGGTTTTGATTCCTATCTGCAAATACTACCACTACTACGTAATGTGCTTTCATTTTATGCTGAAAACATTATAGTATTTGTACTATAATGTATTCGACCTTATTCTGCAGCAATATAATATTCCTATCTGCGAATACTACCACTACTACGTAATGTGCTTTGACTTCCTGTCATATAAGATTCATCTTATTGACAATTCTAATCAGCAAGACAACCAAGAGATATCCGTGAAGTATGGAGAAACACCTAGCAGACTTGTAAGTACTTGGAATTAAATTTTATTCCAGATGAAATATAGTGTAATATCTTATGCATATAAATTTTAATAAATAATCTTGCAGGTGAAACTCTTTGTTGATTTTTTGAATACAAACAAATCAAAAGACCGCAGTGAGATAATGGGTAACGCAAGAATTGAAAGAATGAAGATGAGGTGGAGAGGTTCAGCAAACAAGATTGACTGCGGTGTCTTTGCTATGTTGCATATGGAGTCATTCATGGGACAAAAGGCAGATGAATGGGATTGTGATTTGACTAATGCAACCAAGAATGTGTTGAAGCAGAAAACGATGGTAATCTGCCGAAAGCTACTCGGTTCTGACTGCAACAAACGAGCAGAAAAAATTTGTGATGAAGCTGCAAAGTTTTTCAGGAAAAATTGTAAAGCTAAGGAGTTCGACATGGATGATTATCTGAACAAAATTAGGCGATGAATGCTTATTTAAGACTTAGACATTTGTATTTTAACTATAACATTTTCATCTCCCTTGGAAATTGCTGTATGCTTGACATACTTTTGTGTTTATTTTCCGAAAACTTAAATATATATTGGTGATAGTTATCATTAAAACAACAAACATGTGCTCAGCCACCAAGCTTTGACTTTTTATTTGCAGGATCGTATATCTACATTTGCAAGTTTAAGTGTATAATTTTGAAACAATATATATATCATTTTTGTTTACCAAAAAAGATGCATAAATATCGTAGTAAAAGTACATATATAGAGTGCTATATATACAAAATATTTACAGCAACATTCAATCTGCTACAATTACAAATGATAGGATTGAAAAACATGCAAATGTCATACAAAAAATATAAACAAAATAAACACAGT
>JAPKLW010000472.1:157513-170399 GCA_026898455.1 Plectranthus barbatus
GCAAATGTCATACAAAAAATATAAACAAAATAAACACAGTATCCTTAAAGTGAAAAAAAAACTCTAAAACATGAGGAACTACAAATTTATCCCCCTCACGATTACAAACTACATATCTCCACGTCAAAAGTTCCTTCACCTTCTTAGAACTTGATAAGCGAATATCAAAACCAACAAATTTAGCATACTCTCTATAAAAATTAACACCTTCATCCAAACTCCGAAAAGATTTGCCCTTGTGAGGTTTCAAAGAATCATCACAAACGGGGATAATGACAACTGCACCACAAAATTGAAACAACATTAAAAAAAATATATTGAATAGTCAAAAACACAAACTCTGCAAATTCCGCACTCTAAATATGTAATTTTATAAAGATATTTATGCAAGTTTCAGAACATTAATATCTTATTATGAATATAACAAAAACGAAAAAAAGTCTAACATTACAATCATTAATATATGCAACAACGATGCAATATTATAGCATATTTACAGGCGAGTCTTTTGAACAATTTGAACTGTAATTTAAATAGATAACATATAATTAAAATAAACAAAACAACCGAACCAAAATCTACAATCAGTCGTTCTAAACAAAAAGCTCTAACGCAAAAAACTCTAATGAAGAAATACACACTAGAAGAATACTTCACTTTTCATACACTTAAAAACCAAAAAAAAAAAAAAAAAAGACAAAACAAAAAAGCGAAAACTTACCATCATCATAATTATCCATTGGTAGAATAGAATTACACACCACCGACGAACATGAAATAACACAGAAAAAAAAAGAAAATAAACAGTTACTATAGCCTCAATGAAGAACAAACTCCATATAATATATACGTAAAAAAAAAAAGAACGTGAAGAAATCTTAAAATAAAAAAACGAAGGAAAAAAAAAATTATGAATCGAAATACCATATAAACGAAAAAAATCAATCGAAAAACCAAGCAAAAAAAATGGAAAAAATATTACGAAGAATAAAAAAGATTTGATAGAATATGCATGGAGAAAATTAAGGAAATCAGTTATGGTATGTAAATCATGCTAAACTTTAATACCCAAACTACCCTAAATAATTAATTAAAAAAAACTAAATACATGCATCAAAACAAATCTGGAACGTTCAAAATAATTAATCAATGGATGAGATTTAGTTCTCATGTCTTATCTAGGAGGAGGTTCACATATGATTACTCCTCTATATATATATATATATATATATATATATTAACAAATGATAGATGGATAAATGGTTTGAAGTGAATGATATTTTAGAAGAAATTTCCGTGATAAATATTTTTTTTAAGGGAATGTCTCAGGTTAGGCACGCCTAAACAGTTTAGGCAGGTTTTATCCATTAATCCAAGTCAAACTCATCTAATATACTCTAATTGGGGATTAATAAACTCTATTTAGAATGAGTGAACTCATTTGGGTATGAATAAAACTCGCCTAAACTGTTTAGGCATGCCTAACGCAAGTTTTTGCTTTTTTTTTAATGAAAAATTATGGGATTAATAATCTCTCATATTTTATCAATAAATAAAATAAAGGGGGGACAACCAAATTCCTGGGGATATAAGATATTATTGATATTATAAGAATAAATTAGGTTTGGGTTGAAAGCTAGATTCTTGGGAAGGCACGTGAGATAAGCTTTGTCACATGATTTGCAATTTCTTTAATTTTTCATTATGGTTTTAATAAATACTCCCTCATTCTGGTCAATTAGTTACATATTACTCAACACGATAATCAATATTTGTGAGTGTCGTGAAATTATATTATATTAGTAAGTGAAAAAAAATATTTATTATTTTAGAAAATGTGATAATATAGCAGGACAGACAAAAAAGAAAGCGAGACTAATATAATAGGACAGAGGAACTAATTTTTTTATAGACTATCTTGTGAGGGATCAATTCTCTTAAATAATCTGTTAGACGAAATTTACAAGATTCATATTGTAAATGAATTATATTATTTGTAATAAAGGTATATAATAGTTCATAAATTGAAAAATCAATATAATTGAAAACAATGTATTTAATCAGTATTTACTAAATAAAAATATACTAATGAGAGAAATACATCATCTGTGTATTCCATATGCATTTTAAGAAGCTATATCATTTACATTAAAAGCATACTTTGTTTATGAATTGACAATAAAACATCTAAATATATCATTTCTATTTTATGAAAAGGAGTATTCATCAAAGAGCTCTAATGTGAGAATTTAACAATAGTTCTATCAGTTATATTCCACAATCATTTAAGAACTTTTTCCAATAGATTCTATAATAAAATATTCCTTTGAATGCTTATATGTAGAAGACTAGAAGTTATAACAATATTAATTAAAACTATTAGTTGAAGCTCATGATCAGCCAAGTTTTTTAATTGAAAGCTCCTACTATTCTCGATTTTTGTATTTGTCAGTGATTATATAAATCAAACAAATTGAAAGAATATATTGGGCAATGAAAGTCTCCTATGATTCTGGCCATCTTTTGACTCTTCCATTCCATTATACTATTTTAATAACCTCAATAATAATTTATACTCCCTTTTGTTCCGGTTATATGATTCAATTTTATCTTGTATATTTATTAAAAATTATTTACTATTTTAAATAAACTTTCAATATTATCTTTATTTAAAGTATTAATTAATTTCTTATTTTTCATAATATTACTTAATATTCTCATTTTCTAAAGTTATTCAGAAGTTTAATTGTAAATTATCAAAAAAATAATGTCAAATATAAAAATGGACTATATAATTGAAATATTCTAAAATAATAACACAGATCAAATAATTAAAACAGATGGAATATGTATTGTTGTGATTATTATTATTTGATATCGCATAGTCCTAGTTAACTTTTTATTTATTATTTTTTATGAATTTTAATCTGCAACATTCTCAATGCGTCCTTCCCAACATTTACTATCCTCTTACTAATATAATTATGGCTTTACCCTTTGACCCTACGTACTAACTTTTATGGCAAATGTATAACTTGAACTTTTCTTTTATTTTTAAAAGAGGGAGAATATGTAAATTTATCCCAAACTTTGGATGAGTTCCCAATTTTATCCCAAACTTTTAAATATAACAATTTCAGGCCTAAACTTTGAATGGGTTCTCAATTTTATCCCAAACTTCTAAATATAACAATTTTAGTCTAGACTTTGAATTTTTTCCCACCTGTTTATATTTAAACATAAAAAATCTTACATGAACACAAATAATTGCATGTCATACACAAAAATCCTACACGAACAATACTCTTCGATGTCATTTCATGAATAAAATGACAGTCATGAAGTATTTATTACGAATAAGAAATTTTAGTCCTATATATTCATAATACCCGTAACATCTTTATGAAATATAATAACCTTTAGATAAATATATTTGATACATTATTGAAATATGACTTGATTTTATGCCTTTATTCATTTTAATATTAAAAACAAATATATTTAAATTATTATTTTAGATCTTATTTTAAAATAAATTATTCACGAAAATAATATTCTTTTAGAAAATCATCTTAATTTGAAAGTAGAATATATAGTAAAAATTTATATAGTATGGTATGTAAATATGTGTGTCCATGTAAGATTTTCGATGTTTAAATATTGACAATGGGAAAAAACTTAAAGTTTAGGCAAAAATTGTTATATTTAAAAGTCTGGGATAAAATTGGGAACTCATTCAAAGTTTAAGACTGAAATTGTTATATTGAAAAGTTTGGGATAAAATTGGGAACTCATTCAAAGTTTGGGATATATTTGTATATTTTCCCTTTAAAAGATATTGTACAACTTACATTGATATGTATTCAACAAAATCACCTTTTCTAGATTCCCTTAATTCTTTACATTTATGAAAACCTTTCTAATCAAATTTGGACAATTTTATTTCCTAGTATTAGATCTCCAGTTTCCAAATTAAATCAAGAGTTATAAACTTAACTCTTTAGAATCGAGATAACTGACGTATTACATATCAAAATAAAAATACATATATTAAAAGGTACTCGTGGCTCAAAGCCATACAAAATACATAGGCATATATACCTATGGGTCATACATAACTAGCAGCACAAAATCGACCACCCTTCGTGACTAGACAATCCTAGCTAAACAATGTACGTAGGCATACCCACGAGTCAGGCGAGATTGACAAGCTCGAGGGGGGTGACCAGTCTCCCAAGAGCAACCCTCCTAGCCTAAACATGAAACTAAACAATATTTAGACTCATATGCGATACTACATATTCAATCGGAAATTTTGCATAAAGAATTTTATACACATCCTCTTGAATACGCTGCACCACCATTGACAGCGAAGACCTTTCACCTTCAAAGACTCCACGATTGCGTGCAAATCAAATATGATTGCAAGTTGCTAAAAAGGCTGCCAGCCGTGCCTTTTTGAGCACCTTCGAACTCCCTTTCTCCCGTAACTCATAAGCATCATTTGAGCGAGCTCTTTAGGGTACATGGACGGTGCAAGAAATTCAGCCACTCTCGTATACGCCTCCATACCAAACCTGTAAAAGGACACTAAAAAAATAGATGTTTATTAGAGTACAGATTATTAACACAAAATACACATTCCATTGGTATGTCAACACCAATGAAATGCAACCGATCGCTGGTTTTCAATCTCCCTTGGAAGGCAAACCAAGTAGTAACCGAAAGCCTCGGCGGGATATAGGAACGCCATATATTCCTATACCAAAACTTTAGTTCACCCTTAGGTCGCCCAAACCCATATGCACCGGACACACCATGTCCTGCGAACCATTTAGAAATAAGTTCCTCCGCTTTAACAATATCACCTGCACATGCAAATATTATACCATCTCGGATATTAAAGATGTTTTGGAAAACCCCGATGCACGGGTTGAACAACCAAAAGTCCATATATCTCTATCTCTAAGGAACTCCATATGTACCCATTTTATCCACAACAAATCCGTCTTGGAATGAATATTCCATAACATTTTCGAAAGTAAAGCACGATTCCAACTCTTAAGGTCTCTAATGCCAAGACCACCTTCTTTATTCGGTCGACAAACACGCACCCAGGCCACGAGTTCAAATTATTCCCCCACACAAACCTACGTATGAGTCGTGTGAGTCTCTCCACTACCGCAATCGGCAATGGTAAGACTTGCATCCAATAGTTCTCGATACCTTGAACCACAGATCAAACAAGTTCTACGCGACCCACTAAAGATAGTGTATTGCTTGCCCATCGATTAATACACCCTGTAACCGCATCAATTAGCGGGGAGTATTGATGAACTTGAAGATTTTTACACACTAGGGGAATACCTAAGAATTTGAACGGCCAAGTACCAACACGGAACCCAAATAAGTCCACAATGTCGTTCGCTTTATATGCGTGAGCACTACCTAAAAAGATTTAGGATTTATCTTTGTTAACTTCTAAACCTGAAGTAGACGTAATTAAATTCTTTTAGAACCTCAGCCATCACTCTGAAAGATTCTATTCCACTTTTTCCAAAAAGTAAAAGATCATCCGCAAACAGGAGATACGAAATCCGTAGCCTTTCACATTTCGGTAAAAATCGATAATTCGAGCCACAAATCTTATGGTTAAATAAATGAGAGAACTGCATACATAATAAGAATAAGATTGGAGACATTGGATCTCCTTGGCGTAAACCACGCCTACCTTGAGTATTACCATGTGCACCTCCATTCATAACTATGGAGAATGTGGAACTTGAAACATGTATCATGTTCCAGTGTATAAAATATGGATGAAAACCAAAACCATGCAGAACCTCATATAAGAAATCCCACGAAATCGTATCGTACGCCTTTTGAAGATCGGTTTTTAAAAGGCAATGGGTAGCACTCTTGGTACTAGTTCTATCAAACCCACGTAAAATCTCTTGTGCCAATAAGAAGTTATCACATATATTACGTCCTTTGAGAAACGCAGCTTAGGCTGGATCAACTAACTCAGGGACAAACTCCATCTTCCTGTTAGCAAGGATATTAGTAATGATTTTGTAGACCACATTGTTACATGAAATAGGTCTAAAATCTGAGACCTTCGGTTCATGAGTCTTTTTAGGTATAAGGGAGACCAAGGTATGATTCAGTTTCTTATGCAACATTCTTTTGTCGAAAAATTCAAGAACTGCATCATTAACTTCATTGCCGAGCATTAACCACGTTTTTTTGAAAAAGCCGATGTATATCCATCAGGCCCAGGAGCTTTATCATCCCCTATACTATTTAGAGCATCTTTAATCTCCGAAAAGAAAATCTTACGTATTGAATGATTTTTAACATCATCAGCAATTATCTTTCCCTCAAGAAAAGCCCTAGGTAGAGACTAAACACGAGGAACCGACCTCCCGAATAGGTTAGTGTAGAAGTTGACAAAAGCCTTTTTAATCCGCTCTATATTATTAATAACATCACCTTGATCATCGCATATGAAAGATATTGCATTGCGACCATGCTTTCTTTTCACCATCTAATGGAAGTATTTCGTGCTTCGGTCCACATTAATCAAATGTATGCCCCGAGCTCGTTGTTTAAAGAATTCCTCTTCAGTATGATCTAGTCTAGCACATAATTTACGAGTGTCAATCTCTTTTAGCAAGAGATCACGTCGATGAGGTTCAGCATCACGAGCCTGCTGAATATCATCAAGTTCACGTTTAGCTACTTCAGTTTTTTCACAAAGATGCCGAAACTCTTGGAAATGGAATGACTTCAAACATGATTTGAATCTATCCAATTTGTTCACAAGGGTAGCTTGACAATGACGAGTAACCCTTGATTTTTTTCCAATTATTATTAACTACATTAATGAAAACATTATGTAGCATCCAATGATTTGAGAACTTAAAGTTGGGTTTAAATTCCGTTCGACAATATAAGTTATTATCAAACAACGCATCATTAGCGAGTACACGATCAAGTTTTGAGGACTTAGATCCCATGGACCAAGTAAATTTACATCCTGAAGGAGTGTCTTGTAAGGTTAAGTAAGAACATGTGTTCGAAAATTTTGTAATCTATTTTTCCCTTATTCCCGTATTACCAATCATTTCATTATAGTCTAAAATACAATTAAAATCTCCCACAACAAGCGCAGGTTCATTTAATGGAACATTATCGATCAATAAGTCCCACAGTTCTCGTCTTTGAGCTACAGGGTAATGCGCATAGCATACCGCAAGATGAAATGTAATACCAAGAGGTTTCCAAGTAATTTTACAATGTATGCATTGTTCTTCGATTTTAATAACGTGTACATCAAGTCTATTAGGGTTCCATAATAAAAGGATACGCCCCCAAGGACGAAATTTAAAATTATTACTAAACTTCCAGTCCGGAAAGAAACCACTCAAAAATTTATTAAAACTTGACATTCTAAATTTAGTTTCCAACACAATAAACATATATAGAGAAAATTTATTGATCAATTCTTTCACAACTTGTTGCTTTCGAAGCTTTTTAAAGCCTCGAATATTCCAGGATCCAAAAATCATCTTCAATCCCTTCCACGGTCACCTCTCCCACCCCTTCCCTAACTCACAGCTCGGGTAGGGACTGTCGCACGTCGTGTACGTCCTGCAACTCCTTCAAGTGAGGGTGTCATCGCCGGAAGGGCGTGGACTATCTCAATCAACCGAGGTTCGATCGGCTCTTCAGCTTGAACTAACTGGTTAGGGTTGGATTTTTGTGCAAACAGTGCCGAAGGCCACAGGCGTCTATTAGTTTCATTTTCAGCATACTCCACTTCATCAGCCCAGGTGGTGTCATTAGTGTCTTTCAATCCTAACGTTTCAGAGACTAACAAGATTTCCTGCACTCTCAAGACATCAGGTGATGAGTGTGTGTTTAAATTAGTGCATTACTTTAAGAAGAAAACAAGTTTCAGTTATATTCCAACAACCAACAACAAAAAAAAAAATCACTAATTTTAGTTGCACACGGTAGCTTTCTACATATTACCATTGTTTTTCTTCTACAACGGAAGACTCATACTTACTTATGTCGCAAGCACACAACCTTCAATCTTTATCACACCTTTGTTCTAAACTTTTCACGTATAATCTCCAACATAACTTTTGATTTAGCTTAACTATTATATCAAATAAACTCGTGCTGAATCTGCAGGAAAAGCTTTTAGATTTTGCCGAAAGCATAATCTTCTTAGAATCTTCTTGATAGCTTATGTCGGACTTGAAGAACTTTCACAGATGCACATAATTTGTATGCTTGAAAGAATCAATTGTTGGTCCCGAAATCAGAGTGTGTGAATGTGCAGCGGAAATAAGATTAATTATCACTTGTCTCTAAAAATTGATTGAGACTCAGTTTTCAGGTTATCGAAAATGTCAGTTTAGCTCAGAAAGGTGTTAAGTAAGTTTAAGAGATTATACACTGCAATACTTAGACAAGTATTGAAGGTTTCACAGTAAGTTTGGAAACTTATGTTCATAAAGTTAAAGAAAGCAAGTAAGAACACATGATATTTATAGTGGTTCGGAATCAAAGTCCTACGTCTACTCTTTCGAACTTAATTGGGAATCCACTAAGTTTCAGTATACAAGTCTTCTTACGATCTATGGACAGCCCGTTGGAAACCTTGGTCCTTTGGTCTGCTGTCGTCACTCGTCTAGAAACTCCTTGTATGTTGATCCTTCTTCAAGTTGAAGTGAGACCGGACCCCGCAGCCTTCTTCCTGGATGGTTGGATGTTTTCTCGTTCTTCTCAGAACTCGGTGAGGTTGGCTAGGTCCGTGATAATCAATATCCCATAGTAGGATATTGACTGCTATGAATATAACTTAGAAAGTTATATTCACAAAGATGATAGCTTCAACTTTAAGCTTTAGCCTCATGCTTTTTAATAGTAGCACAAAAAGAATAACTTGAGTTGGAAACTCAAGTCTCGTGAAAGAAACTCACGAATTTTCAGAAAGTATGAGTAGAAAGTTGAGCAGAGTGTCGGCTTAGCTTTTCACAAGAAATTTGATATTGATTCTGCTGGGTTGTCGACCTATTTATAGTCTCTAGGTGCAAAGTGTTCGATGATTTTGAATTCTTCTCGTTACACACAAATTCAATCGTTAGAAACAAGGAGAATGTCGTCCAATCATCGCCCATACTTTGGTCTGCTCTGCGCCTGCTTTCTGCTTTTGGCAGTGAACTTTCTACCAACTTTTGTCAGACTAAGTTTCAGTTCGAGGAATCTAAGTATGAGACTTCCTCGTACTGACTTAGCATTGAAATGACTTTAAATCTGACTTCGAAACACTCGTGATTCACGTGCTTTGTATGTTGATACTGAAAACTTACATTCAAGGCCAGTTTCAGTTTTCACCTTACTTAAGAAAAACTTAGTTTCCAGTAACTAAGTTTCTGGCCTTACTAAGTTTCAAGCACGAACACAAGCCTTCAGAACTTCAAGTTTCTTGGGATCTTCTCTTTAAGCATGAAACTTGGTTCTGGATATCTCGAGCTCTATCTTCTTGAATTACTTCATCAGAAACTCAGTTTTTGAACTTCGCTCAATCTTCATCATCTAAGTTTCTGGTAAATTACAACTCAATTAATCTTATACAAGGATACATTAGGACTCTAGAAACTTAGCACTAAAGTAAGTTTTAACATATCAAAATATCAAATTAGGAGAGAAACTAAAACACAGTTTCTAACATCAATCTTGTGGAAATTCAGAAAGTCGAAAGTTCAAATATTGTAAATTTGTAAAACGTTATTGTTGAAAAGTTATTTCTCTTTTAAGTGATGAGCAATTTATAGTCCTAAATTGAAGTGTAGCCGTTGGAGAGAAGAGCACATCCCTGCATGCGCCACATGATGTTGTTTGTACGATTCTGACTCTCTCCGACGGATAATGCTTTTGACCAGAGAATCATACATGTTGGTCAGCTTTTCCAACACAGTATGAAATCCTAGGAAAAATATCTTGAATTTACATATTCTTCCCGATCTATCTGATCTCGGTGATCCTCTACATAACTCGCACATTCATATATGCCTAGCTAGGACATAATGTAACCAACAGATCACGGTCTTCAATGACTGATTGTTGATTCGTGCGATCAACTTTAATGATTTTCTAGTTTTTCAGTCTTGACATCTTTGTTCTAGTCTTTACAAATTCTTAGAGATAGGCAATACAAAGCATATGAAGATTATTTTCTGCTACAGTCAGCTCTATACAACAACTAACCAACTTATAATTTTTACCATATCATCAAAACTACATAATTCATGATAAAATATATGCATTTTGATTAAATTAGGAAACGATTTAATGAGAGAGTAGACAGGATCAGCAAATCCCACAATTAAACCGATATATTCTATCAAGAGATTGTGTATGAAAATTGTAATGATAAAACTTTTATTAGTTTGAAACCAAATTTATTTTATCTAATTAGCGTCTGGTTAAATTAACTACCCACTAAATAGAAAATTGTGTATGGCTTGATTTGGAATGAAATGTGTGAAAGCAATACTTGTGTAGTTGTAAAAAAGCAAAGGTGCTCACTTTGTGTAAAGTGATTTTCATCAATTTTATGTCCTTTCACTTTCTCTCTCCCAATTTCTTTTGCATGGGGAATTTCTTTTTATATATGTCTTTTCTCGTTTGGCACGACACTCGGTGCCCACAAATTCTCGATATATTTATATATTAAAAAACAAACCTAGAAATTTACATTGCCTTAAATTATTATATGTGCCATATTATTATTATTATTCATGTACAATATAAGATAAGATGATCATTTTGTCCTTAAAAAGAATAAAACAAAAATTGTCGCAAGATCCGTTCATTTTCATGTTTTTTCTAATTTGAGAGAAGTTCAACTCCACTTTTTTTTATTCATTAATATAGTATTATCTATTATAGATTTATTAAGTCCTCGCGTTTTTATTTTTTGACATCTTCTAAAATATTTTATAATATAATAATAGGAATTACGTAGATTCTTATATATAAAAAAAATTCATCCTTCATTTTCCGATGTAAGTCTATGAATTTGCCAATATTCTATATTTTAATTGTGGATTGTTAATGCCCATACTCAAATGTGTCGTTTTGTGACAAAATTAGTAATAAATCACTGTTACAATTATTTTTAGCATATAAGAATAGCTAGTGGATGTGGTCCAATATAAGTTAGTCCAAATTCACTTACTAAATAAGACATAATTCAATATATGTTGCTGTCACATCCTTAATTAATTAACTAGTATTACACCCACGCGATGCGTGGGAAGTTTAATTATTTGTAGCGGGCATCCACTGACTTAGCCTATGGAGCCCTCCCAAGACGTAGTCGGCCCAAATATCTTCTTGGTGGGCTCAGATCGAACCCACCAATAAGCATGCATCGGTCTTATTGTCCCATCAACCCTAATCAATTTTGTGATTATCGGGGTCGAGCAAATAATTAGCGATCCGCTGCGAAAGAGACGAAATGATTGAGTATTTTGCTAGGATTAGTTTAGGTCTAATATGATATAATGGGCTCTCTCCTTATGCTTTTAAAAGGAGACCCCCTCATATTTCCAAGGAGATTATTCTTTTTGCACAATCAAGATGAAACGTAGTTCAAATAATCTTTACGACCCAACTCAAATCGAGGTCCGTAATTTTGTCTGAGAAAGCTTAATAGTGACTTCAACCGAAATGCTAACCAAATTGCCAAGATAAACATATCGAGACGGAGTCAATGTCAGGGCCAATGCAGACACAATCACATAGACTGTAACTGAGAGAGAAAGACAACTTGAGCGGAGGGTTATTCTGCTCGAGGCGATCGTGACCTGGATCATTAGGGTTCAGCATCCGAGACGACTATCGCACGTAATAGCTACACTGACTCATAATTCACTACTAATATTGCCAAGATCGAGATCCTCGCACGGTTCTTCATGCCTACCTTTTGTAATATATGACGACATGACTAACCCCGAAGATCACATGACCCCCTCTATAAGTAGAAAACGCTCACAACGTCGATCTTAAATACCATTACAGAGTCCCTATATTTAAGTCAATCTGAACCTCAACAATATATATATATATGTGTGTGTGTGTGTGTGTGTGTGAGAGAGAGAGATATTATATTGTTTATATTATATCATTCATCTAATTTGTCAATATGTAATATATATATATATATATATATATATATATATATATAAATTTTTATTAGTGCATCATCAATATTATATAATACTCCCTCCAACCCATTAGATTAGTCCCTTTTGGTTTCGGCACAGTAACCAATGTTTGTGAGTGTAGTGGAATTAATATTTTAATGATGTGAGGATTTTTTTTTCATTTTAGGAAAGGAGACTACTCTGGCGGGACAGATGAAAATAGAAAAATGGATTAATCTGGCGGGACGGAGGGAGTATAACACATAATATTGATCTATACAAATACATTCCAAATATTCGTTTTTTATTTTTCTTTTGTTATGTTTATTGGAATTATAAAAATTTGATTAAATAAGAAAATTGATTAAACTTTAATCTAGATAATCATATTTTGATTCATTCCTAGGTCATACTATATTCATTTGTTGTGAGTTCATGTCTTCCCGTCCACATAACTTTACTATTTGCATTTTTTAGTACGGATATAATATCCTCTTTTACTACGGTCAAAACAATGTTAAGTTTCAAATATTTTTCTTTGACTTTGTGTATTTCATTACCCTCTCTACTTTCTTTTATGTAACCGTCAATCTATTACCTTCTTCACCTTATTACTTTAATAATTGTATATTTTTGAAATAATTTATTTATCATTGAAA
>JAPKLW010000472.1:170409-181173 GCA_026898455.1 Plectranthus barbatus
TACTTTAATAATTGTATATTTTTGAAATAATTTATTTATCATTGAAACAAATATTTTTAAATTTAGTCCAACATTCTATATCACCAATACAATAAAAAAAAAGGTTTGATTACTCCTCCATTATGTTACAGTAATTTCTAAGAAATATTTTTTAAATATTGTACTTTAATCGATTAACTTAAATCGGAGTTGGGAATAATAACCAATATTCTTGTACCTCTTTGTAGAAATTAAAATGTATTGCGATGTCAATACTGCCAGTACTATTCACCAAGCAAATCAGATTTAACTTTACAACCTCTTCGGATATGAATTGTTTCTAGCAAGTCCATCTTGAATGATTGCTCTCTATACTTTCTCTTTCTCTCTAAAATAACATACAATAATCCAATACTTTTCTATTTGTCTTGTAAAATGACATTAGTGTGATATTTTAATGTTTTTTACCTTTTATTTTGTTTTACATTATAATGTGACACTCTAATATTTTCACATTTTATATTTTTATGCTATATCGTGACATTCTAATATTATTTTTATTTTATTTTATTTATTACTATACTGTGATATATTAATATTATTTATTTTATGTTATTTTACAATATTATTTAACTATCTAATATAATCTCAAATTTAAATTTTATTTTTCACTATTGTGATATTCTAGGTTTTTTCTTATCAATCATTTAATTATTTAGTGTTACATTCTAATACATTTTCTTATTTTTATATATTTTATACTATAGTGAGGTGCCCTAATACTGCATTTAATATTATTTTATTTTCTATCTAAATTTTTTTATTTAAAATTTAAATTAAATAGTTTTTAATTAATTAATTAAATAATGAAATAAGATTTATAATTTTAGTAAATATCATTACTCTAAATTTGAAGTGTTCGTGTAATAGATAATAAAATTAAAAGTGATTAAGAATATGTGCTAATTAATTTGGATTTCATTGTGTATTAAAACCTAAAAAACGTCATTATTAAATATGACTTGATTTATTTTAATGTTGATAAAATAATTTTCATAGTACCAATATTATCATAATTGATTATTTGTATTAATCACTTCAAAGATAAAACATATTAATAAATTTATGTCTACATGTTGGCGATTTTAGATGCATTACTTTTTATGAACTTAAAATAAATATTAAACATGTTACAACCCACAAAGATGCTTAACATTGATACAAAACAAACACCATTTTTTATTCATTCCTAATACTTCCAATACAAAAATTTATTCAAGTTTGATAAACTGTATTATAATTAAACAAAAATAATAATTATACCAGCTAAATCATCAACATCTACATCTGATTTTTATTTTGTGGAAAAGAATCTTTAAATTAATTTTATTGTATCATATAGATTAGAAAGTTGTATACAAACTCAAAATACAAAAGAAAATGACCAAAACATAGAGAATTTATTTGGCATCAGTTTTCATAATAGGAAAAAAATGAAATATAATGAATCATACAATGCAAATTACATTTGGGGTTGATATTGCATTAACATGTAGAACTTGAGCAATATGCATTTATTTACATTTGTCTATATTCTTACAAAGTATTCAATCATTATTTAAATCTCAATTCGAGACCAAATAATAAGATCTACAGGAAAAAAAGAAAAAAAAAGAAGACTAAACTAAGCAAAAGAAAAGCATAATTAAATTTCTCATTTAAGAGAAAATATAGAACTGGTGAAAGTGTAAATATGTTACTCGTATTTATAGTGCCAATATAATAAAAAGGTCAAAATTTGATTATATTCTACCATTTTTAAATGATTGTATTTGATTTGATTTCCAATTATTTTGATATCTGTGTTTGGAAATATAAAAATAAAAGTATCATAATTAAATTTGTTCAATTTTAGTCATGTTTATTAAATCATTTCTATATTAAATATGTATCAAATCTATAAACACTGTTTAGGGAATTATATTTATCAATTAAGGGAAGAATAATCTTAATATATTTATATATGAATATTGTTTCCTTAATTAATCAATATAATCTCCTAATTGATTTTTATTGAGATTTAGTACAATTTAACTTGAAATGATTAAAGAGAAAAAAGTTTGCTACATTAATAGAAAAACTTCCATTTATCATAAATTACTTAAAATATAATTTTGTTAAGGAAATAATTTATGTATATGATTAGTAGTGTATCCACATGGTAAATCCAATGTAAATAATTTTTTAAGAATATTATAATTTAAATTTGAATTGCTCCCCATTCAAGAAATAATTATAGACTTATAAAAAATTAAAAGCATTGACATAAACACAATTATAATGATGTATTAAAATTTATTTTATTATAAAATAAAAAAATAAAATATTTAACTGAAAATAAATAAAAATTTCGTACATAAATTTTTTTTACATAAATATTGTTTTCTTAACTAATAAATATAATCTACTAATTTATTTTTATTGAGATTTGATATACCTTTAATTGAAACTTATCAAATAGATAAATATAATTTCTTTAAATATAAATATCATTTATAGATTCAATCATAAATGTTAATTATAAACAAAGAAGTATATAAATGATATTTATAATTATAGAATGTTTTACTTATTAATTAATGAACTAAGCATTTATTTAATGAACAATTAATGCATCTTAAACTTACCATATTTTGTCTCCGGTATTGTTTTAATATATATATAGATATTAACGAACAATATAACTCATATACTTCATTTCATATTGTTACTATATATATATCTATATCTATCTATATCTATATATATATATATATATATATATATATATATATATATTATATATATATATATATATATACTTTATTTTAGTTCCGAATTTCAGAGTATAAACATGTGTTGCACAATGGAATTGATTAATGATGATCTTGCACTTATCCGAGGAATCCAAATTAATAAGTCCGAGGAATCTTGGCTGATGTCTTGGGCTTGCAGATTTTAAAGAATCTCCAATCCTTAAAGTACGTACTTGTCAGTACCATTCCTAAAACAATTCTTCTTGTCTCTATGCGCGGGGATTGAAACTAAGGTTCCATGATAATATCGTGAGGCTGGTAAGTCCATGTTAGCTGATGTCACAAGTCTGAAGGTTGATCCCAGACTGGCGAGTTCCAGACTGGTCAGTCCCAAATGAATGAGGTCCTAAACTTGTCAGTCTCAGATTGATGAGACCCAGACTGATCAGTTCTATGCTGAACTTTCAGTCTCTTGAGTCCTTTTGCGCATCAAGATGATCCTTCAGTGTGTCTTTCAACCAGCTTCAATTACAATTTAATATAAAAAGATCTTACAAAACTTTATATTTAAAAATCGAACTGAAAATAATCTAGAAACTATATATACTGATTTGGATATTAACCCATCAAAACATATTAAGTAAGAAAATTATAATATCAAATTTCCTAACACTTTACAATAATTCATAATATGTTTAAGTTTGGAGAGTGTCTCTATAATTCAATAGCAATTTCGCAAATTAACAAATTATTAAATATGCAAAAGTGATAGAGTGACCCATGACCCGTACACTATTTATGTAGAGGAAATCACGAGACTTAATGCCTAATGGTAATAATTAACTGTTAAATATTATTGACGGAAGTCTATTATTTATTATCATCATCATCATTATTATTATTATTATTATTATTATTATTATTATTTTGTAATTGTTAATTTTTTCAGCAAACACATTAGGTTGCATAATCATAATAGTAAGATTGAGATATATTTATGCTACATTAATGTTATGTTGGCTGAGGAAGGAATTTGTATTTTAATATAAATGCTATAAAAGCCTAAATCATTCAATTGGAAATAATTTTTAATAATTTACTAAAAAATGCCAAAAGTTTAGTCCAAATCTTCTGTTGCACTTAACGTATTCCAATTTGAATTGAACTCTTCTAAAAAATTTATTTTTTATTAAATATCTTTCCTGTTTAATTTCATAATTAGTGTGTATGGTTGATTATGTCACAAAATTATTAATTTATCCTCTAATCGACAATTGATTATTCTATATATATAAAAAAATTCTGATATTCTTATTGAGAATAATAAAATCCTTCGTACATAATAGTTATAATATTATCCATTTATCCTTTGTCCTAACATTTCATATTTTTTATATATGTTATGAGTCACTGGGGTAAAGTTTACAAAATTAAATGTGAGGAAAAAAAAAAAAAACAGATCCTAGCGGTATATATATTCAATCTAACCCATATTGTCCTGCTCAAATTTAAGAGTATATTAAACTAAATAGTGTCTTACTTAAATTTAATTATTTTATCTTTGAATTGAGCTTCGATTTTTTTAAAATATTTCTAGATTCACGAACTTAATTGAATTACCTTAAACAAATTTGTTAATTTTAGTTTATATTTAAAAAATCATTATTTCTTGAAATTAAAATTATTTTATTATAAAATGTAACACCCGGTCCCTCAAGACCCAAATGAGCTCATCAAGGGTCGATCATTTTTTTGATCCAGACTGACCCCACAAATTGATACAAGTCCTTCCATGCATGTTTTGTTCTCACTTGTATGCATCACATCAGTTCTACCATAACTCATCTAAGGTTGGTCATGTTATATTAGTCCTGAGATCAGAGTTTGTATACGCAACGAAAATTTTACAGTAAAACTTGCACTCTCAAACTGGTTATTGCTCACCAGTTTGTCTCTGAAAGCTTAAGATTAGGGAGTTTAATAATTAGTTGAGGTTTCAAGTATACTTCAACACTTAGATATCATTGAGTTTTAAATCCTTCTAACGAAGTAAATAAAACTGTAAATACACAAGGATTTATAGAGGTTCGAACATAAGAGCCCTACGTCATTTTCTCAGACCTTAAGTCTGGAATACACTAGGTTTTGGAATACAAGGGTTGTCACGATCTATCACAAGGTGATGAATGTCAGTGTCCACCACTCCACTTGCTCACTCGCCTTGAGCGTTGTTTTCTCCGCCTTGCAGATCCAAAGTATGGGCACACCACGCAACCACCGTCTCTGGAACTTGAGAACTTAAAGGTTCTTCCCTAAGCTGTTGATCTGTTTGGCTAGATGCCCGTGAGAATCACAACTTGGAGAAAAACTGTGATTGCTGTGCTCTTACAAGGTGAGTAAGAACACCAAAGAAATAACTTGTGCTTAGATAGCAACAAGTCTCATGTCCAAGATGGCACACTGCAAGCTATGTAAAAGCCTAGAACGTAGAAATCTTGTAGCAATTTTGGATGTTCGATTAGTGTAAGAAGTTCCAGCAGATTTATAATCATTAGAGCGTCCGAAACTCTTCTTCTCGCCACACTTCGTCTATAAGTAGACAAAGTGTGAGAAGTTTAAATTTGTAGCCGTTGAGATACATTTTGGATGAAGTCCAATCGACACCTCTCTTCTACAAAAGACAGGTTGCATTTGTTGAAAATCTGCACCTGCTCCTGCTTTTTTGTCACAGGATGTCGACATCGTACTGTGTGTTAGAACGACTCTTCTAGTCAGTCCAAAGAATCAAAACCGGTCCAACACCAGGATCTTCAGACTTTAAGTAATCTCTATTCCTAAAGTCTGGCCTTCAAGAGGATTCCTACTGACTTATTTTCTATGTCTTTGTGTGCGAGAGTGATAAGCGTGAGTGAAACTGGCTAGTTTCAAGTTGGTGATGTTAACCAGTTTTCTTCATGCGAAATATCCAAACTGGCACTAAGGATTGTAGCCAGTTTCTTCTATCACTTTGCGAGACTAAACTAGAGGATTTCCAGTTCGTCTTAATTGGCTCCATTACAACTCAATTAGTATCATATTTAGGACTTTGCATGTTTTATACAAACTAGAGCTAATCTAAAGGCATATTAGACTAGTGGTTTCTATACATTGTTTGACACATCAAAACAGATCAACGGGTAGAAATACTTCCGAACATGTTACTTACCTATGGTTTTATGCAACTTCAAGAGTGGCACTCCAAAAACCGACACAAGTACCCCCAGTGTGCTTTGTCCTCACTCGTACGCACCATGATAAACTTTCCAGAATGTAAGTCATCTTTGTTCTACCCCAGATTAAGAATACTTAACTTTGGAGTTTTCTATGAGTTACAAAAGATAGTGCATCACGTTGTTATGAGTAACACATATCAAATCCTTTAATCTTTCTTAAGCTATACAATTATATTCTTGTACAACATTATAATATCTCTCATTATGATAGATTTGGTCCATTCATGACACCATTTGCTCATCAAATAGAAATCTTACAAGAGATGCACATTTACTTTAATTCTTAGCCCAACAATCACTTCCTACTCCGGCACTAGGTCTTCATAAAAGAATGTGTAAAGAATAAAATATTTTATTTCACTCAATGAGATACAATGTACAAGGACCTATATATAGAGGAGAAAATAAATCTAATCTAGGTTAATTACAAAAGATATACAAGATATTCTCTAATATACTATAAAAAGATATGATATATTGAATAATATATCTCAAGATCCCCCCTCAAGCAAAGACGAATGTAGTCGAAGCTTGGAACAGAAATATTCGAATAGTGGACGAGGCAGGCTCTTTGTAAACATATCAGCGATCTGGTCCTCGGAGGGTATGAACTTTGTCTTCAGTTGTTGAGAGCTGACGAGTTCCCGTACAAAGTGATAATCAATATCAATATGCTTTGCACGCTTGTGAAAAATCGGATTTTGAGTGAGGAACAAAGCACTTGAATTATCCGAGAAGATGGTAGATGGCATGGGGAGAGTGATGCGGAGATCACGTAATAAATTCACCACCCAGAGTAACTCGGAGGCAGTGTTCGTGATGGCACGATATTCTGATTCACAGCTGGAATGCGAAACCGTCGGTTGCTTTTTCGCGCTCCATGATATGATGTTTGGGCCTAAAAATATCGAGTAACCATAAGTAGACCTTCGTGTGTCCGGACAGCGCGCCCAATCTGCGTCTGAGTAACCAACCAAATCGATATCACCAGGACGAAAAGTGAGACCGTAGTGAACGGTTCCCTTTAAGTAGCAAAGAACTCGTTTGACGGCCTGAAAGTGTTCGGTGGTAGGATTTTGCTGATACTGACTTAAAGTGTTGACCGAGTATGCGAGGTCCGGGCGCGTGATTGTAAGGTACTGTAAAGCGCCAAGAAGAGAGCGATACAGTGTAGGATCATGAAACGATGGTCCATCTTTGACGAAGGTGACACCTGGAGCTAGTGGATTGGAGACCGGCTTAGCATGAATCATATCCGATCGCTTGAGTATGTCAAGCGCGTACTTGGCCTGCGTGAGAATTAACTTGTCGCCTGAGTAAGAAGCTTCAAGACCAAGAAAATAACCCAGTTTTCCAAGATTTTTGGTAGAAAATTCGGAGTTGAGTCGAGCCATCAAAGAGGCTAGCGCCCGTGTATTGTTTCCTATGATGATTATGTCATCGACATAAACCAGTAGGTATATTATGATGGAAGCGCGATGCAGAATGAACAAAGATGTGTCAGCGGAACTGCAGAGAAAACCCAGAGATAGGAGGAAAGTCCGGAAACGCTGGTACCAAGCCAGCGGGGATTGACGAAGATCGTAAATCGCCCGTTGTAGTTTACAGACATAAGATGGGCGAGTAGGGTCAATAAATCCCGGTGGCTGTTCCATGAAGACCGGAGTGGACAGCACACCATTGAGGAAGGCATTCTTGACATCCAATTGATGCAATGGCCAAGAATTCATAACGGCAATGGATAAAACAATTCTGATAGTGGAAGCCTTGACGACAGGGCTGAAGGTATGAGTGAAGTCGAACCCAGGTACTTGGCTAAACCCTTGAGCAACCAGACGTGCTTTGTATCGATCAACTGAACCATTTGCTAATAGTTTCGTGCGATAGACCCATTTAGAACCTACGACATTTGAGTCGTTCGGCCGAGGAACAAGAACCCAAGTATTACTTTTCCGAAGAGCCGACATCTCCTCATTCATTGCATCAATCCATGCAGGAACCTTTAATGCAGACTTAATACCACGAGGTTCAGGTAATACTGAAGAGACAGAGTACACAGAAACCAAGTTAATGTCAGCAGGATAACACGGTTTAAAAATACCTGCTTTGGCGCATGTTTGCATGGGATGACGGCTAAGGGGCTGAATCGGAGGAGGCGGAGGCGGATCATTTTGAGGTGGGGCTGGGGGCTGATCGACTTGTGGTTCAGGTGTTGGCGCTGGGACGGGAAGGCGGGGCTTGATTTGGTGATCAGGAGCTGCGGAAGTGCAAACTGCGCAAGGATTAGGGTTTGGAGAGACACAGCTTGGAATAGGAGCGGTAGAGGGAACCGGCGAGTGATCACCAAGGTAGGAAGTGAGTTCGAGCTTGGATGAGCTAGTCGCTGTATTGGCTGAGCTAAAAGGAAAGTATAGTTCGTCGAACCTAGCATGTCGTGTAATATAGACACGAGAGAAAATAGGGTCTAGGCAGCGAAAACCTTTGTGATGTGAGCTATAACCTATAAAGATGCAGGGAATACTACGGGGTTGAAGTTTGTGTTTGTTTTAGTCACGAAGACATGGAAAAACACGACAACCGAAGGTACGAAAGGTGTCGAATGAGGGAGATGTATGAAAAAACAGCTCAAAGGGAGATTTATTGTTTAGCAGAGGAGTCGACATGCAATTTATGATGTAAACTGCCGTGCTGAAGGCTTCAACCCAGAGGGATTGAGGGACGGCAGAGTGGAATAGAAGGGATAGACCTATTTCCGTGATATGACGATGTTTTCTTTCTGCTCGACCATTTTGAGAGGGTGTGTATGGACAGGATATTTGATGGTGGATGCCCGAAGATTGAAGATGGGCTTTTAGACGGGAATTTGTGAATTCAGTGCCACCATCGCTTTGAAACTTTTTTATTTTTTGTGTAAATTGTTTTTCAACAAATACATGAAAAGTTGTAAAAATTTCAAAGAAATCGGACTTGGCACGCATCGGATAAAACCAAACAAAACGAGAGTAGTCATCTATAAAAATAGCATAGTAACGATAACCAAATTTGGAAGTAACGGGGGAGGGACCCCAAAGATCACAGTGAATGAGTTCTAAGACCTGACTGGATCGACTCTCAGAACCTGGAAGAGGTAAATGGGAACTTTTGGCTAACTGACACGACGTACACTGTTTTGAACTAGAAGAACTAGAAATACCGAGATGATGCTGAGTACTTAGAAGATTAATTGTACGAGCTGCAGGATGACCAAGGCGGTTGTGCCAAGTGTCGAAAGTGGCGTGAGGACGGCGGCTGTGATTTAGGGCGGTAAGGGCGGACACTGGATTCCTCAGCACGTACAACCCATGTCTACGCACGCCGTTTGCAAGTATCTTTCTGCTGTCCCGAGCTTCGATTGTGAACTGCATGTCAGTAAATAGAACATTAACCAGAAAGTCATGAGTTAATCGAGTAACAGATAACAGATTCTTCGTGATGTTAGGAACAACTAAAACATTCTTCAGTGATAAGTGTGGAGAAAGATGCAAAGAACCAATGTGAGTGATATGCAGACAATCACCATTACCAACAACAACGTGATCGGAACCTG
The DNA here is from genome assembly GCA_026898455.1 of Plectranthus barbatus. NCBI lineage: Eukaryota > Viridiplantae > Streptophyta > Magnoliopsida > Lamiales > Lamiaceae > Plectranthus > Plectranthus barbatus. Next base: position 180,042 of record JAPKLW010000472.1, read on the forward strand.
AATAATCCGATACATTGTCCAAGTTAGAAGCATCCTTCGAGATGTGAGCAGTAGCGCCAGTATCTAAATACCAGTCGAAAACCGAATCCGGAGTTTGCAGAAAATGCCTCGGCAAGTTGGGCAGTCTGCGACGCATGAGACCCACGAACGAAAGACCTATCAAAACGGTGGGAACAATCAAATGCGTCATGACCCATTTTGCGACAGAAATAGCACCAAGGTGGGCGCCGCTGTTTGTTTCCGCCTTTAGACTTTCCACGGCCGCGTGACTTGTTGTCATAGGAAGTAGAGTCTCGTGATGATGAAGATGCATGAAAAGCAACCGTCGATGCAGAGATCGTGGAATCAGCGGACTTTAAGAACAACTCATGGCTGAGAGCTTTGGCAAGAAGGGTATCGAAGTCCGGGAGAGGTTCTTGCGCCATCTGAGCAGCGGTGAAGTTCGAAAAACTGGCGCTTAAACCACGAAGAAACCAATGAGATTTGTCGGATGAGTTAATAGGACGACCTATCGCCGACAGTTGATCACACGCACATTTGAAGCGTCGGCCATAATCTGCAACCGGAATATCGCCTTGCTTCATAGAGAGCAAATCGTCTTTTAGGCTTAATTCCCGAGCCTTCGAACTATGGTTGTAAGACCGAGATAATGCTGTCCAAACATTGCGAGAATAAGAGCATCCAATAATAACAGCCATGGATTCTTCTGTGAGGGTAGACACGAGAAATAACTTGATAAGTTGATCGCGAGAATACCACTTGGAATAGTCCGGATTTGGGACAGCAACACCGGCGACCGGAGGAAGCATGCGTGGGGGCGCCGGCAATGAACCATCAATATACGGAAGAAAATTCTGCGTAATAAGGAGAGGCTCTATCTGTGCATGCCATAATAGATAATTTGAGGAGGTGAGCTTGATCGTCACCATGTGAATCATCGTCGAGAACGGAAGGACGGGCAACTCGCCAGGGTCTGCGGGTTGAGCTATGTACGGTGGCTTCGACGAGAAGAAAAAAAAAATTTGGAGGACAAAGATCGAGGCTCTCAACTAGGGTTTAGCAAATCTTAGGCTGATACCATGTAGAGAATAAAATATTTTATTTCACTCAATGAGATACAATGTACAAGGAC
>JAPKLW010000472.1:181183-326595 GCA_026898455.1 Plectranthus barbatus
GGTTAATTACAAAAGATATACAAGATATTCTCTAATATACTATAAAAGATATGATATATTGAATAATATATCTCAAGAGAATGTCATACCTATTTCTCTTAAATTAAAGATATATTAATTTTATATAATTAATATTTTTATATTTCATATTAATTTTGACTAACGAATTTGTTCACAAACTCATAAGTCAAATAAATAAATTTCTAATTAAACTCATTTAATAAATGGATTTATCCACGTATTCTTGAAGTGACATGTGGCATTAGTTATAGCGAAACCACAAAGAGAATTTATGTAGCAAAATATCTTATGCGTGATATATATATATATATATATATATATATTTGAAATTATTAGAGATACAATAATTGTGAAAATAACTCAGGTATATCGACCAAACTTAATTAAAACTTACTGTTTCAGCAACCAGCAACTAAATTAGGTGGGATAATTGTTACATGTATTGGTAACTCATTAATATTGTCGGCACATTTGAATATCCACTTAATTTTACTTTAAATTCTCTACAACCCAAAACTATAAATTAATTCCACCCATTCATTTATTATTAATATTCGTATCTCATTTCACCAATATTAAACATATATGCATTATATGAAAAAAAATAATGTATCGTATTTAATAAAATAGTGCCTTAATAGTTTACTATTGTTGCAATTATAACTCACTTTTGAAATCTTAATAATTATAATATAAAATTTTAGAATTTTGAAGCCCAAATAAAATTATTTATAAAATGTTGAATTCTTTGGAACCCAAAATCTTTTTTATATTATAATTTTAAAATTGTTTGTTATACCTGTCAAGATTTTTGTATCATTTTATTTTTTATTTATTAATATTTATAAGTAATAAATTTCCCGATAAAGGCAAAGTCTCAGATGAGACGGTCTCATCATTTTTATTGTGAGACGAATTTAATGAAATGATGTATTTCTTTATTGCAAATGATTATTGTGATATGAGTTTAATGAAATGATGTATTTCTTTATTGCAAATGATGTATTTCTTTGTTGCAAATAATGTAATTCTTAAAAATGAAATGATGTATTTAACTTATTGAAATGATGTATTAAGATCCGTCTCACAATAAAAAAATAGTGAGACCGTCTCCCAAGAAACCAACTCTTCGATAAATTATCATTGAGAACTGCACTAATTAGGTGCTAGGTTATATCTATATGCCGATTAATATTTAGCGAGTTTTACAATCAAAACTAATTGTGACAATACATTCCTACATACTGCATCATTAACATAACACGAAATGAAATTAAGGAATTAAAACTTTAAAAAAGAAGTTTATGAAAATATTGAAATAAAAAATGTTGGCGTTGAGAGAGAGAGAGAGATGGCAGTGTAGGGCCTAATGAAAGGAACAAAAAGATGTGTAAAATGAATTATACCTTTTGAAGATGGAATATATATTTATCATTCAATTTATTCTCCCAAATAGAATGTAAATATTTAAATAAATTATACCACTCATATCATACTTCTCCATCAACTACCACCATCCTTCATTTAATCCCCATCCCACAAAAAATAATTGTAATAATAAAATTCTTCTAATAAATATTTAAAATTTTTATAGGTGAAGGCCATTTAATAAGCAGAAAGAACTTCTGATCTGAATTTCAAAAAATTGATGGCCAAAAGGTTTTTTTTACCTAGTTTTGGAAGGTGAAATAACTTCACTATTTGAGGTAATTACTGCCTTTACCGGTAAAAACATAGACTTTTGTGGAATTTATTGATATTTTCGAATTTATAGAGAATTCCATTTAGTTGCGGAGCAAAACTTCCGATTTTTCTTTTAGTAATAAGATACTTTGATTTTTTATAATATTAGTTTTGCACTTGCACCTTGTGCGATTGAATATTTTATATTATAATATTATTCCATATTTTTAAATAATTTTTTTTTAAAAAATATTAATTTATAAAATAAATTACACTTGTATTATTTAAATATAGGCAAATCAGTGAAAATATAACATTCCAAAGAAAAAGTGTTAAATATAGTTTTTTGAAATTTATTATTGTTTGTTGTGTATAAATATGTTATAACATAAATATTAGTTTTTAAAATTAAATGAAAATAAATTTAGTATTGGTGTTTTTTTAGAGAAAATAATTAAAAAAATATAATAAATTTTGACGGGAACAATTACATAACTATTCTCTTTTAATACTCCCTCTGTCCCGGTCAAATTGTCTTCATTTGACTGGGCACGGTAACCAATTTTTGAGTAATAAGGGATGCTAATGGTGCAATTAGTAAAAATAATTAGCAATTTAACTAAAAAAAATAAAGAGAAATAGAAAATGAAAAAGGGGGCAAGCTTCCTCGTCTCCTCCAATGGAAACCCTACGCCGTCGACTTCAACCGCCGGTCGTGCAACCTCCTGTGGGCCGGATCCGCTCAGCTTCCCACCTTCATCCTTCCCCGAGTCCTCGGTGCCGGCGGCAACGACGTCCTCCGTGTCCTCCGTGAAATTAAGGCCGGGGGTTTCCACCATGATAAACGGTAAATCGGCGGTGCAGAAATCGTCTGTACACAAGTAGACATCGGGCCACAGGGTTTCGTCGCCTGCAACAACAACCGAGGATGGAGGGGATAACGGAGGCGATTTCTTCATCGCGGGTGAGGGGGGATCTGTGAAGGTACCAATTTCGGAGGAATTATTTATCGCGGGTGAGGGGGGCAGCGAAAAGGTACCGTGGTCGGAGGAATTCATCATCGCGAGTGACGATGGCGGAGGGCGGCGGCGGTGAGTCAAAGAAGAGAGGGAGAGAGGGTTTCACAGGTTACGGGGAGAGAGGGAGAAGATGCGGCGCTGGGTGGGTTGGAGGGAGGAAATGTTTCAGATTTTAGGGTTTGGGGGTGGGGTAGGTAATTTAGGATTTTATTTTTTATTTAATTTATTAAATAAAAGGAAAAGTTAATTAGTTAATTATGTTGATTAACTTGCTAATTCTTTCCTTTTTCGGAAAGAGGACTAATATCTCGGGACAGACCGAAAAGGAAATGAAGACAATTTATGCGGGACGGAGGGAGTATATAGATAAATAATCCTCCTGAGAACAAAAAAAATGAGGGTTTAGGATGAAGTTGAATAAGGTCCGAGTGACTCAAGATAAAAAGAGAAAAATTTATCCATAAAAATTGAATAAAATCCCAAAAAAAAAAAAAAGCTCATGGACATGATTCCATCGTAATATATTATTCATCCCGACCATTTTAATAATATTGATTATTTTGCCACAGCAATTGTGACATTTACTTTTTAAAAAGTTACTCCTACACTAACAAATTTAAAAAATAAAATAAACAAAAAATAAATGTCACGCCAATTGTTAAGTTGGTCGACATAAATAATGTAACATAATATAGTATAAAATAGAAACCCATAAATTTCAAAGTATGAGATAAAATTTTAAAAATACTTAAAATTTAGGAGTTTTATCGATTCAGGACCCAAAAGATAGTAAAATTATCTATTCAGGACCTGAAAGATTAATTGTCAATCAAAGACCTGGATTGACAATTAATTTTTCGGGTCCTAAATCGATAATTAAACAATCTTTCGGGTTCTGAATCGACAATTCTCCTAAAATATATTATTAATAAGCATAATTACGCGTGATTCGAAAAAGGGTTTTCAAATTTTTGAAGCTTTAATTATTGTAGGAAGTATAAATAGGGAAAAAAAGCCCTAGGCTCTCAATTATAGTGGTTGTTGAGCTTTGTTTCGTACGGATATGAAGCCTCGGAAACTTGGGATCCGAATATAACAGGAAAAAATAATGAATGATATATAAATATGAATAGAATAAAGTAAAATGAATCGCATAGATCTGAAACAAGGAATTATAGCAAAAATAATGAATCTACGATACAAGCTACGCAGTCGAACTCCAATAATCATGGCAACAAGCTTGACAACTAGAGTAATGATTCAGTATATATACGATGATAAAAAGCCAGCTGCCCCAAATTTGGCTTACTAGGGAATTTTTTAGGCGTCTAAAAGCGTTAGGATTTTCGAAATTCTCGTCAAGGCCGTTAGGTAGCAACCTCTGGTTTTATCGGGGTTACTGCGACGTCTCTATCTTCAACAACCTTCGAGATTTCTGCAAATTTATCCTCTCATTCTCTTTCGACCGTTGGGTAGCTCGTTGGGTGCAACTTTTCTCAGTTCACTGTTCTGAAGGGAGGTCTCGATTTTACCGGACTACTTATAGCTCACTGATCGGACTACATTTGTCGAGCTCTATCTTGTCTGGGAACTGCTTCTAACTGGGTTAACTCGTTGTGTGGCCTGTATGAGTGCTGTCGGGCCTTACTTTGAACCTCTTTAATGAACTTATTTTAATCAAACCTTTAACAGTGTTTAAATATTCTGATAATGTTAGAATTGATTAATTTAGAAAATGAAAAATATAATCCTTATTCTATTAAATAGTGTATCCAATTAAATTTTAAATAGTGAAAAAAGTTTTTAGTGTAGGATGAGAGAGAGAGAGAGAGAGGGGGTGTCCCATCCCTGGAAAAGAGAGAAGTAAATGGTAAAGGGACAGAAGGAAACAGGACTTTGTTGGCAGAACATAAAAGATGGATGTGAGAGAGAGAAGATGAATGATTTTGTAATCGATTGCTTTATGATTGAATGAGAGAGTAAAGGTTGGGAGGAGTGAGAGAGAGAGAAAAAAGGGCTTTTTCTAGTAAAGGCACTGCCTTCCTTCATTAGTTTTTTTGTAAGGACAAAAGTTAAGAGGCGGTGGGGGAGTGTATGAATATGATAATGTGAGGGAATAGAATTGTGGTTTCTCTGCACTTGCATTTATTGCCAATCCCTCTACCCTACACCAACATTTTTATTCTATTTATTTTAATAATTATTAATAAATAAAATATATTAAAAATTAAAAAATATACATAAAGATCAAATCATCAATTTTAGTTCAAACTATTCGTTTTTTTTTTCAATTTTAGTACTTCCTCCGTCCCATGCCAATTGGCATGTTTCTTTTCGGCACAGAAATTAAGAGTTGTGAGTGTAGAATGAGTTAGTGGGATTAATATTTTATTGTTGAGTGTGAAAAAATTGTCATTTTTAGAAATGTGACAATTTGGTTGGGACGCCCAATTTGGTAAGTGTGTCAATTGGAGTGGGACGGAGGGAGTACTAATTATTTTATTTCTCAATTTTATATTAAACTATAAAAAGCTATTAAAATCTAGGACGAAGAAAATTTTATAGTATCAGAAAACTGATGGGGGCATGTTGAAAATCTATGTTATTGTAAATCAAATAATGTGGGTTTCCGGCATGTTTTGTCAAATCTTCGATGTCGGAAAATTTCTTTGTCCTAGATTTGAATAGTTTTTTTTTAAATTCGTATATAAAATTGTGAAATGAAATAGTTACTACTAAAATTGAAAAAAAACGAATAGTTTGTACTAAAATTGATGTTTTGGCTATAAATAAATGTATTCATATTATAAAAACAAATCATGTTCTATTTTTAATACTCATTTAATAATAATAATAATAATTTGAGTTTAAGACCTAATTTCAAGAAATATTTCTCTTTTATCTCTAGTGTGAATATAAAATTTATGTATAAATACAAAATAAAGTATATATTAGTGAGCAGATATGTAAATATTGTAAAAGCTCGTTGGGCCTGTACTCATTGTTAAAAAATGAAACTGGTGGGCTGGATTCGAATTTTTAAGTAGGCCTAATTAACTTAGAAACAAGGCAGCCTAGCATTTCAAATAGAAGGGATACCAAATTTTGGGACCCAAGAATGTCAATTCAGCTCGAAATCAGATGATCATACAGTCTGCAATGAAGATGCAGGGGCGGTCCTGAGAATCTGGGGGCCCATGGGCGAAAATAAACCAAAATTTTTAAAGTTTTTTGAACGAATATATTTAAGTTTTAAATTTTAATTTCCATTTCTAGTATTATAATAAAAATAAAAATTTGTAATAATATCATTATCTTTTTGCATATACATTATTATTGTTTTAGGTTATATAATATATATTAAATATGTTTAGGTCCATTCTTGGGTCCTTAAGTATTGTATGTTAATTCTAAAATTTGAGAGAATTGTAATTTTAAAACCTAGATTTATACTTATCTAATTTATTGAAGATACTATAGATTTATTCTTATCTAATATGTTGAATCTTTATGAAATTTAAATATGTATATATATAATTAAATCTTAACTTTTTTTGTGTGTTTGATAAAAATACAGCTTCTTTATTAATTGAATCAATTATATATATATATATATATATATATATATATATATATAATTGAATATGATCTCATTTATTTATTAAAGAATTATATATATATAGAATATAATGGAACATAATTTTTTCGGGGTCCCCAAAAAATGGGGGCCCTAGGCCGGAGCCCCTCCCGCCCACCTTGAAGGCCGGCTCTGTGAAGATGTTAAACAGATTAGTCCGTTAGGATTCAAATAAACTTATTTGGTTGCGAGTTATTCAGTCCAAATCGATTCAGGTTGAAATTTTTTGGGTGACAAAATTATTAATATTTTCTTCTTTCTTAATCTTCTAAATAATAATTGAGGTATAAAATATTTAATCTCTTTTTTAATAACTCAAACTTCATATATTTTTCTATTTAAATTTAATATACTATTATTTTATTTTATTAATGTTTTAACATCATAATTAAATAAATTTTAAGAATCTAACTATATATTAAAAACTATTTTAAACTAAATACAACTATATAACTTAAAACATAATTAAGAAAATATGATCTTAAATTTTAGAAATAGATTTCGTTAAGATAATTATTGTTGTGGATATTTCTTGCGTGGGATGATGGAGCCCAAGAACAATTAAATTTACGATATAATTAGAAACACGAATTAAAAGGCAGGCGGAAATGTCAATCGCGGAGAATTTGAGCAAGTACAAGGAATTAAATGGAATTTAACAAGTATAACAAGAAATGAAGTGAATACAATATAAATCGTGCTATGTCGAGCTATAACTCTTATGCCTGTTCTTGTTTTTCCATCCATCCCGAGATCATGCTCTTCCAGAAATATATATACCCTCTTTAGACAACGCTCCCTTCTTGAATGCCGTGATTTCCGCCGAGCTTTTACTGCTGATTCGCCCGTTTCATGATTTGAAAGATCCGTTTTCCCTTATTTACACCTACTTTTAATGTCGAGCTCCGATGTTAAATCTCCATGGATCGAACAGTTCGACCATTATCGTTCGACCTATGATAATGAACTCTTGACTCGAAGGTCGGCCCATGTATCGAATGGGCCTGCGTTCTAAATGGGCTTTCATTGTCCATAATTTAAGCCCCAACAATAGCCCCCTCGACTTGTCAAGTTACTTCCAAAAGAAGTTTGGTAAGTCGAGCTCAATTTCGAGAGTATTCTCAGATGTATGGCTCGTCAGATTCTCTTTGAAGGAAATCCGGATTAATGAGATATCGTATTCAGACATCTTTTCGGCTAGAAGAATCAATTCCTCTGTGGGAATGTCTTCCGATTCGTACTATTCCGTAAAATAGTGACGAATGCCGGCGAACATGGCCCGAATCCATAGTTCGCATTTTTCCTGACAGTTCGGGGTTCTGTCGAATAAGCCATCTGATTTCACTCATCGAAATGAATTATGCGAAGTATGATCATAGTCCGGTTTTTATCGAAGCACTTCTAATACTTAAATAGCCAATAAGTTGGAACGTTTCAAAACTTCCCGCCCACTAGTGATGGTATTTGCGTAATTTCCGCACAAATCATGGTTAATTGCCGGAAGCCGAATAGTCGCGTCCCTTTAAAACGTTTCCCAAGAAACCCTTCCTTTTCATCTTCTCGCAGCACTCCTTCGGCTTTCCCTCCTCCGATCAGAATTTCCGTCGCTCGAGATTCAGGTAACGCACTTTATCTTTACGTTCCTTTTATATGTATTTTCTTAATCACATTCTTTTCCCCCTCTTCTGCTTTTTCGTATATCGATTGACTAGATTTCGATTCTGATCTCCGCCGGTCGTTCATTCTTTCCGACTAGGTTTTAGCCCCTTGTCCGTTCAATCTCGCCGTTTGTTTAGAAACATGGCCCACGATTTCGATACCCACATTCCGACACCGTCTTTCGCACCTTCCCCCAAAAGGGACCTATCTATCGCTCAATCTGCCCAGCCTAATTGGGACTTAATCTTCCAGAACCCAGAAACATCCCGCCGTCCTGGGATGGAGAAAATCCCCGATGAAGCACCCGATGAACTCCCCTCATCTTCTGATTCAGAAGACGACACCCCTATCGCTGAGACCTTCCGTCGTCTGGAAACAACTTCGAAGTCCATAGAAGTTGGCAGTCTGGATCATCATCTTCCCGGCAGGACATCCGCCAACCCGTCGGTCGTCGGTGGATGGACACTTCCCAAGGAATGGTCCACACACAGAGTCCTCAGGGCCACCTCTTCGATCACTAGGGACGACATGCTCCCCTGGCTGATTCCGTCCCATGCCTGGGGGCCACCTACATCCGTCCTAAGCAAAACCGTCGATGCTTCGACCCACCGGCTGGCTTTGCAGCCTTCTATACTGCCGCGATGGAGAACGGGGTTGGTCTCCCAATCCATCCCTTTTTTAGCGAAGTCCTGGCCTCCTACAACATCAGTCCTTTCCAATTAGCCCCAACAGCTGGTGCCACCTAGTCGGAGTATTCTTAGTTTGGATGGATTTAGGATTAGGCCTTCCCACAGTTCGGGAATGGCACTATATGTATAGAATGAACCAATGCCGCGACAAGCACTATTACTACTTCACCAGATGGAAGACAGGGCGAACACCCCTCGTACAAAAGCCTCCAACGAATTCTCCTAATTGGTGGAACACATACTTTTTCCTCAAACTCAACCCTTCGAACCCAGAATTCCTTAGCCATGGCGGAACTCCGATAAGTGGGTATTGTTATTATTAGGTTTACCCGTCATTCGTCTCTATACTGACGCAACCTTCTTTTTATACCTCCTATTTTACAGTGCGGGAGAGAACAGTACTCACCCCCCCCCGAGCAGGCGAGGATCGATCGAGCTTACGACGTCAGCGTCAGTGATCGTGAGTGGCACACTCTTCAGTTGGGTCGATTTGTGACCGCTCATCACTTCCTAGATCACAACTGTCACATCAACAATCTACCGGATAACATGAAGGGTCGTGGTCCTTCCGCCGAACAAGTCGCACAAGCTCTTCGAGAGAAGAAGAGAGTTCGAGAGGAGCTCGAGCAAAAATACCGGGAGGAGAACTCCCCCAAAAGACCTGCCAACGTGTCGAGCAACCATCCCCCGACTCCACCTCCTCCTCCAGTCAAACCCACCGAAGCCCCCAAAGACACTCTCCACACTTCTCAGTCGGACTCTTTTCATAAAGAGTCTGACCGCAAGAAGGACAAAGAGGGAGGATCATCAGAGCGCCGCCACCGTCCCTCGGGTAAAGATTCCGGCCCGAAAGAGAACCTGGAGAGGTCCCTGGCTAAAGTGCAAACAGCCCCGACGAACGCGAGGGTGGACTCGTTTTTGGTCCATGCTCGCAAGTTGCTGCTTAACCCCCTTCCTCAGGATCCTATGGCGGGAGCGCTCTTCAACAGACTCTCTCGTTTCGAGCAACATCAACTAGAGGTACTGTCTCCACCACGCTTCCTCTGTAGTAACTCGTGTACACATTTCTATTTTTACTACGAGATTGTTTGCAGGACGCAATGGAGTTCGACAAGATCCACCGCGAGATTAAAGCTTTTGAAGACAAATGTGCGGAAGAGATTTTGAAGCTCCGTGGTGAGGTCGAGACCCAGAAGAAGAAGGTAGCCGCTCTTGAAGTTAAGCTGGATGAGACTGAGGGTAACGACGCCTCTCTCGCCGTGAAGACGGACAACGCTGAGGCAGAACTGAAAGCGTGTCGGAGCGAACTGGAAAGCTCGAAGAAAAAATACGACGCCGACATCGCTGTGCTCTCCGGTGATATCCAAAAGAGGGGAGACCAACTCAAGGCTATGAAAGAGCAGCTCTCCATCAAAGAAGAAGAACATAGGGTCGAGATAAGGCGCTGCCAGGACGAGATAGCTCGCCTCAAGTCAGGGGAGGGTCTTGACTTCGCATCGATCATCCAGACTCCATACTTTGCTGATACGTATGAGGTGCTTCGATCGTCAGTCCCTTCTCATGTCTTCACCTTTACCTTGCCCTTACTTACGTTACCAGGCGTTTAATACTTTATATGTCATACTTACAGACTCTCGCCGAACAGGTCGACCAAGATATCTGAGGAAAGATATCCTCCCGATACCCCGACCTTGATTTGAGCGTACTGGATGAGATGGAGCAGACCGAGCAAGAGACTCCGAATCAGGTCTTGAACCTGAACCCTGGCAGCTCCGGGCAGCATGAGTCGGAGGAAGCAAGCAACAAATAGGAGAACAGGGATAACCAGACTATCGTTTTATTTTAATCTTAAAACAACTCTTTTATCTTCGTTTTATACTACGCATGAATGATCGTTTTGTTTTTTATTCCCTCAATGATTCCCTTGTTGATTACTGTGATGCTTATATCGTTCTACTCTTCGTTTTATATGCCTGCGCAGAGAACCATGAGGTTAGGATGGGCGATGCCGTAGCATCGCCTCTCCGACGCTCAAGTTAGTATGGGTATCAATTTTAAAGCATAGGAAATAGATGAGTTAGAATATACTTATCTGGCCCATGTTCGAACTGGGCTATATCTTAGAAATAATACTTCTTTAGATGTCTCACGTTCCAGCTATTCGCGATCTCTCGACCATTATGATCTTCCAATCAATACGCTCCTCGCCCGACCACCCGTGTTACTTTATATGGCCCCTCCCAGGTCGGCGCGAGCTTTCCTACGCTTTTATCCTTCGTGTTCTGAAATACTTTCCTCAGTACCCAATCTCCTTCTCGAAAAGTTCGAAGCTTAAGCTTCCGATTATAAATTCTCTCAACTTGTGATCTCCTCTGAGCCATCATCAACAAGGCTTGGTCTCTTCGTTCATCCAATAACTCTAAATTTTTGAATAACTTATCATTATTGCATGCTTCATCACATAGTTCAACTCGCAAATTCCTCGCCCTTGTCTCCACGGGTATAACCGCCTCCTCCCCATATGCCAATGCAAAAGGAGTGCTTCTAATGGCGACGCGTGGCATGGTTCGGTATGACCAAAGAACTCTGGGAAGTTCATCGACCCATCCGGTTTTAAGTGCATGCAACCTTTTCTTCATTGTAGCCATAATAGTTTTGTTTGACGACTCGGCTTGCCCATTCGCCTCTGGATAGCGTGGTGTAGAGAAGACCAACTTAATCCCATACTGATCGCAGAACTCCCGAACTCTTCTACCAGTAAATTGAGTCCCATTATCGGTCCTGATCTCCTTGGGTATTCCGAACCGGCACAATATATTCGTCCAAAGGAACTTTATAACTTCTGGTTCGCGCACATTACGAAATGCTTCTGCTTCGACCCATTTAGTGAAATAGTCCGTCGCGACAAGCAAATACTCTTTCTGGCCCGTGCTCTTTGGGAGTTTTCCTACAATATCCATTCCCCATGCCATGAAGGGCCACACAGGTACCGTCGCATGGAGCGGTTCCGCATACTTTTGCACAGTTACTTCGAACCTTTGACTGGCCTCGCAATTTCTCACATATTCCCTCGCATCCTTTCGTAAGGTGGGCCAATAGAAACCTGCTGATATGACTTCATGGACCAGAGTTCGAGCCCCTTGGTGACTTCCGCAATCCCCTTTGTGAATTTCCATTAAAACGACAGGAATCGCCCCATCGTGAACACATTTCAAGAGAGGACCTTCCAACGATCGCCTATATAGTTCGCCGTCATAAATCACATACTTGGCCGAAGCCCGAGCTACCCGAGCTGCCTCTGCCTTATCCTCTGGGAGTATTCCCTCTTCGATGTATCGTAGTATAGGGTCAATCCAGGTTCCGACTCGCTGTATCTCGTTTACCTCATGGAAATTCTGGATTATCGACTCATCTACCCATGTCACGGGTACCGATTTCTCCCGCCTTTCCTGCTGAGAAGAGGCCAAGTTTGCCAATGCATCCGCCTCCACATTCTCTTCCCTGGGTACATGTCGTATTTCAAAATTGTCGAAGTCAGCGCTAACCCGCCGGGCAATCTCGTAGTATTTTGCCAAACGTGGCTCCTTGACTTGGTACTGATTGTCCATTTGGGAGACCACCAATTGTGAGTTGCCGCGTACTTGCAGACGCTGCGCACCTAATTCCCTTGCCAATTGCATTCCCCGTATGAGAGCTTCGTACTCCGTTTCATTACTTGTGACATCGAAATTAAGTCGAATTGCACGTTCAAACTGTTCTCCCCAGGGACTATATAGTTTTAGCCCAACTCCATTTCCATTTATATTACTGGATCCATCGACCTGAAGGACCCACGGATCATGCCCTAGTTCTGACACTTCTATCTGCGCAACCTCTCGTTCGGCCTCGAGCTGTAAGTTCACCGAATATTCTGCCACAAAATCAGCCAGAGCTTGAGATTTTATCGTGATCCTTGGTTCGAACTTGAGCCCAAAACCGCCGATTTCAACTGCCCATTTAAGTAATCTCCCCGACAGACTAGGTTTAGAGAATACACTTCGAAGCGGGTATGATGTAACAACTTTGACTGGATGGGCCTCGAAATACGGCCTCAACTTTCGCGACGCTACCACTAAGGCCAAGGCCAGTTTCTCCAAGACCGTGTACCTCCATTCTGCATCGAACAAAGGTTTGCTTGCATAATGAACAGGATGTTGTCTCCCTTGATGCTCCCTTACTAAGACCGATCCGACGGCATGGTCCGAAACCGACAAGTATAGTAACAAAGGCTCTCCTTGTTCAGCCTTAGATAACAATGGTGGGCTCGACAAATAATCCTTAAGTTGCTCGAACGCTTTCGAGCATTCTTCCGTCCATTCAAAAAATTTTCCCCTTCCGTAGGGTTCGAAAGAAGCTATGCGTTCGATCCGAATATCTCGATATAAACCGACTTAGCGCCGCCAATCTTCTAGTCAATTTCTGCACCTCTTTCGGACTTCGCGGATGTGCTAGATCCTTTATCGCCTTTATCTGCACTGGATCGGCCTCTATCCCTCGACTAGTCACCATGTATCCTAAGAACTTTCCCGACGCAACTCCAAAAGTACACTTTGCAGGATTCAACTTCATATTATACTTTTTTAAAATATCGAAGGCTTGAATCAAATCCCGCGCATGCTCGCTTGCCTTCCCAGACTTCACCAGCATGTCGTCAATATAAACTTCCATGGTTCTCCCAATGAGTTGCTCGAACATTTTATTCACCAGCCGCTGATAGGTCGACCTTGCGTTTTTGAGTCCGAATGGCATTACCTTGTAGCAATAAATTCCCCTGTTGGTCATGAACGCGGTTTTTTTCTTGATCATCTGGATGCATCATAATCTGATTATAGCCCGAGAACGCATCCATGAAGCTTAGCAACTCATGCCCAGCAGTGGCATTCACAATGCTATCTATGTGTGGCAGAGGGTACGGATCCTTTGGACAAGCTTTATTCAGATCTGTGTAATTGACGCACACGCGATTCTTCCCATTTTTCTTTTTTACTACAACCACGTTGGCTAACCAGGTCGGGTATTTAACTTCTCTTACGGATCCGATCTCTAGTAGTTTTTGAATCTCTTCATTTATGGCATCATTCTTATCTGGAGAGAACTTCCGCCTTCGTTGCTGTACGTGCCTTGCGCTTGGATCTACTTGAAGCTGGTGAGTCATCACCTTTGGGTCTATGCCAACCATATCTTTGTGGGACCAGGCAAATACCGCACGCTCTTTAGATAGGAAATCCACGAGCTCTTCACGAACTTTAGGATCGAGTTCAGATCCAATATTTGTTTTCTTGGAAGGGTCCGCTGGATCAAGTTCCACCTCCATTGTTCCTTCCGTCTCGCCCCTCATCGCATCAACTGGTTCTGGCGGGAAATGTTGCTGCGAGCACACCGCTTTGAAACTCGCGTAGTAACATTCCTTAGCTACACTTTGTTCTCCCTTGATAGTACATACTCCATCTGAAGTCGGGAACTTAACCAGTTGATGATACGTAGAGGGGACCGCCTTGAGTTGGTGAAGCCATGGGCATCCCAATAATGCATTGTATGCGCTGGGCGCGTCGATGATCATAAACGCCACATCATACCGGACTCCTCCGTAATAGGTAGGTAAGGTCACGCTCCCCGCCGTCATTTGCATTCCTCCGTTAAACCCGATCAGAGGGGTCTAATTTCGTACTATCCTCTCCTAAGGTAGCTTCATTTCTTTGACCGCATGATGGAAGAGGATGTTCGCCGAGCTCCCATTATCCACTAGAATCCGTTTGACGAGACAATCTGAGACTTGTAAGGAAATCACGAGCGCATCGTCGTGGGGATGCATGGCCTCCGGGACATCTTTCTCCGTAAACTCGATCGTCCTATGAGTTACGAGGGCGGGGACTATCTGCGCCTTGGTAGGATTCTGCCTCCTCGCTCTTTTGGCTGCTGATCTGGTGACCCCGCTGATCTCCGAACCTCCGGTTATGCAATTTATAGTTCGAGTAGGAGCAGTCTGTTTGTCAGACCGGTTCTCTTGGGTTTGCTCCGAAGTGGTTTGCTTTTCGCGAGTCCAAGTCCTCTTCCCTTTATCTGATAGGAACTCTGTCAGTATTCCTCGTTTTAATAAATCGAGCACCTCCAGCCGTAGGGCCTGACAATTTGCCGTGTTATGACCATGGTCACTGTGAAAATCGCAGAACTTCTTTGGATCTCTCATGGAGGGGTCAGTCTTCATTCTCGGTGGCCATTTCACATTGTCTGACATTTGGCGAAGTACGCTTTGTACCAGTTCTGTGGGCTCAATAGCGAGTGTATACTCCGGCACGCAGGTAGTCAAAGTGTTGACGTGGGGTGGCCTGCTTCCGGACGGGCGATTGTAGGGATGCGGTTGTGCGGGTCGGCGGTCACGCTGTTCAGGCCGACGCTCCTCCCGTGCGATTACCGGTCGTCCACCACGTCTTGACCTACGGTAGGGCTCGTCCTCTTCCCACTTGATCAATGCCCATGCTCTGTTAAGCGCGTCATCCATGGTCTGGCAAGGGTAGATCGATAGCTCCCGATACAAGTCGGAGTCGACATCCAAACCTTTAGTGAAGGCTCGCACCGCGGTACTGGTTGGGCAATTCGGGACCGCTACTAATTCCTTATTGAACCTGGACAGATATGCCCTCAGTGACTCTCCGGGCTTTTGAATTATAGCATACAAATCATCCGGGTGTTTGTCAAGTTTCCGACTACTTGAATACTGACGGAGGAATAGTTGATGTAACTCAAAAAACGTCGAGATCGATCCCCTCGGCAAACTAATAAACCACTGCAAAGCCGGACCGGTGAGGCTCGATCCAAAGCTTTTACACATGCAAGCCTCACGTCGAGCGCTAGGGATCGCTAGCGCGAACATCTTCTGCTTATAAACCGCGACATGATTCTCTGGATCTGTAGTGCCGTCATAGAGCACAAAGCTCGGGGGGGTGAAAAAGTCCGGAAGTTCGGCCTCTGCGAGCTCTGGTGTAAACGGTGATTCCGCATAGCTTTCTCGCGGGATAGTTCGCTCTGGGGGTGGCAACCCTGGTACCCTGGCGATCAAGGACTCGAAATAACTGAGTCGTTGTTCGAACCGTCGTTCCAGTTGCGTCAATGCTGACCCTCCTACGTGGTTCGAAGTCAGCTGTCTCGGGTTGGTGTTCGGTTCTATCATCGTACTCGGTGTCCTTTGATTAGCCTCGTCTTCGGTAGCCTGGTTGAATTCATCCCGTAGATCATGGGCAGCGAGCGTTCGGGCCCTATTCGAGCTCCCGGGCTCTTCCACTATTGAATGGATCGCCAATTGGTTCAACCGGCGGTTATCCTGCTCAAGGGCCTGACACTTCTGGGTTACAACCTCAACTTGAGCTCCCAACCTTTCCATTACTCCTCGAGCTGTCTGGACCTGACTTATCAATTGCGCCACATATGGGTCTTGCATCAACGCGGGCGGCGGCGGCGGAAAGGACAGTTCGTTGAGCGGGGTCACGTTGAAGGCTCGCCTCATATCGTCCAATGACCCATGAGGTTGATCCGTTCCGCGTCCGCCTGCGGTAGAGCGTCCTCGACCTGTTCCCAGTTGCGGACCACGTCCTTGATTCGACCATCTTCTTGCTCCGGGAGGCACGGCTCCTCCTGTTGGAGGAACAGTTCCACCAGTGGCGAGTTCACGATTTCCGTCTTCTGCCATCCCTGCACGAATTGTTAGCGTAAACCTTGTTCTTGGGCCCCACGGTGGGCGCCAAATTGTTGTGGATATTTCTTGCGTGGGATGATGGAGCCCAAGAACAATTAAATTGACGATAAAATTAGAAACACGAATTAAAAGGCAGGCGGAAATGTCAATCGCGGAGAATTTGAGCAAGTACAAGGAATTAAATGGAATTTAACAAGTATAACAAGAAATGAAGTGAATACAATATAAATCGTGCTATGTCGAGCTATAACTCTTATGCCTGTTCTTGTTTTTCCATCCATCCCGAGATCATGCTCTTCTAGAAATATATATACCCTCTTTAGACAACGCTCCCTTCTTGAATGCCGTGATTTCCGCCGAGCTTTTACTGCTGATTCGCCCGTTTCATGATTTGAAAGATCTTACACCTACTTTTAATGTCGAGCTCCGATGTTAAATCTCCATGTATCGAACAGTTCGACCATTATCGTTCGACCTATGATAATGAACTCTTGACTCGAAGGTCGGCCCATGTATCGAATGGGCCTGCGTTCTAAATGGGCTTTCATTGTCCATAATTTCAGCCCCAACAATTATGATAAAAATATTAATAAAAAACTTACCGTGTTATTCGGGCCAATCATCATTTTCAAGCTCAGCTCTCTCGTGACTGTCACGGGCTATTCAATCATGGGTTATATAGACTAAATTGTTTTGAACTAAAATATTTTAACTCTAACTTGTTTTTTGGCTCGGTTTAATCGGAGCATCAACCTGAAGTAGTATGAAGTTTTTAAAAAAAAAAAAGAAAAAGAAAATGAAGAACTCGTACAAGAAAGTGATGGAAGTTCAAGGTCATGTGATATGTTAGCGGCCTGTGAATTGGGTGAAGGAGGCAGTGGCATTCGAAGCAGATGCTCCGGTCGAAACTGATGACGTGGCTCCGCCGAAAAGTCGTATGTCGGAAGAAGCCCTGGTCGGAGCTTTGTGCTCGTCTGATCCATCGCTTAATAGCATCGCAAGAATCTCCGACATGCTTGGCCTCGACGAAGCCGGCGACTGCGTGCAGATCAAGCCAATCTCCACCATTTTCTTCAAATTATCTTCTTCCCCGCCGTTGTGTCCCTCCAACTCCAACGTCTCATCTGCTAGCTTCTCATGCATGCCACCCTCATACAATTTCCACGCCTCCTCGAGTAGGTAGCCGGAGTTGGAATGAGGGTTGACGTCGCTGCATCTCCGGCCACTGATGATCTCCAGCACCACCACTCCGAAGCTGTAAATGTCGACCTTCTCCGATAAATGGCCGTTGATCGCGTATTCCGGCGCTGTATATCCCCTGATTTCAACAATATGAGAGAATGAGAGAGAGAGAAGGGGTGAGTCAAGATTGATAAACTCACAATGTGCCGGCGAATTTAGTGCTGACGTGGCTCTGATTCTCCGGCTGAAGCCTTGCAAGTCCGAAATCAGCAATCTTGGCTTGAAACTCGTGGTCTACGAGGATATTACTAGGCTTGATGTCGCGGTGGATTATGGTTTCGTGATAATGCTCGTGCAAATAGGCAATGCCTCTTGCTACGCCAAATATTATGTCGATCCGCTGTTTCCATGTCAGAGATCCTGCCTTCCCACCTATTCACAATTTCAGACACACAGACAGAACTTCTGTCCATGAGTTTGCATGCATGAGAGTGAATCGAATTGAGTTGAGTCGAATAGGCAAACCGTATAGGAATCGGTCGAGGCTTCCATTCTCCATGTATTCGTAAATGAGAAGCAGCTGGGATCCTTTGCTGCAGCATCCCAAGAGACGGATGAGATTGCGGTGATGAACGTTGCTTATAAGCCTACCTTCTGTCTCAAAATCTGCTTTAGCTCTGCTGTAGTTCATGTCCAGCTTCTTCACTGCTACTATGTTTCCATTTCTCAGTGTAGCCTGCTCAGAGCAGTTAGTATCACCAACCTCAAAACGATGAACATACATATATAGAGTAGTAGTGATCATATGTTTAATAGCTCATTGAATACAAAAATATGAACAAAGAATGCATCAGCCCAAGGCTAAAAATGCATTATACATTTTGTAAGCAGAATTGATGCATTGAGCATTTTATGGAGAACTGATGCATATTTTTTTTTTGCAAAATTTATGCATTTTTTTTATTATAGATAGTTCAAATGCATCCATTCCACATTAAAAAAAAAAAATGCTTAAAGTAACTGCATTTTTGTTGCACTAGCTGATGCAATTTTTAACCATGAACAAATGCATTTAACAATTTTTTGTTAAATTTTAACTTTACATACATATATCATGTAATCACTACTTTACATACATATGTTAAAGAAATCCAAATGCATTTATCTACTGATAAAAATGTATTAGCTAGTGCAACAAAAAAAATAGATGGTTGATGCATTTTTTTTATTAAAATAAAAATTCAATAACACTTTGGGAAGGTCTCAGGTTAGGCATGCCTAAACGGTTTAGCCGAGTTTTATTCATTAACTCAAGCCAAACTCATCTAGTATACCTTATTTGGGAATTAATAAACCCTATTTTGGATGGGTGAACTCATTTGGGTATGGATAAAACCCGCCTAAATCGTTTAGGCATGCCTAATGCAAGTTTTTGCATGCCTAACACTTTATATACAAAATTGATGCTTTTTTTTTCACTAATGCAAAGATGCATAAATCCTGCATAAAAGATGTTATAATCATCTACGTTTTTTGTTGTACTAACTTATGCACTTTTCAACCATGAACAAATGCATTTTTCTTTAATATATTAACATATAAAAAGTAACATATAATTACTACCTTATATGTATATTATATGTATGAATGTGTGTATATATATATATATATATATTATACCTTGTATACAACGCCAAAACTGCCTTCCCCAAGCTTATTTTCTTCACTGAAATCCTTCGTTGCTGCTTTCAACTCATTGTAGCTATACACCTTCGGCCGCTGCAACTCAGTCGCTCCCAAAATGTTACCTCTCTCAGCTGCTTTCTTACTCCTTGAAAACTGGTACCACAACAGCAGCGCCACAAAAGCCACCACTCCAACTCCACCCCCCACCACCCCCCCAATAATGGCTTTTTCATTCACTGAATCCCCTCCTCCTACACTCAGAAATGGCGAGATATCCATTGTTTGATTATCAGAAAAGAAGGGCTTGTCGGAATATCTCATGAAGCAGGCTGCATCAGCAAGCCTTGCTTCAGCAACGGGGAAGCAGACCTCTATGCTTTCATATGCTGCATTCAGGCAACCTTGGCAGCCTCTTTGGGTCACTGTTTCGACGCACTGCGCCGCCGCGTAGATGGTCAGTCCGTCCGAGACCGCCGCCTTTGTGGCTGCGGAATAGCCGCTGATTCTTGGCGTTGCCAGTTGGAGATCGTTTAGCAGTTTCCGGCCCGCGGCGGAGAATGCATCCTGCAGCGCGGCGGTTCTCTCGCCGCACTCTAGAGTGTTTTCTATCGTCTGCTCGAAGAAGTTGTAGCTCTCATACCTCGTGTTACAAACATCGCACTTCGATCAAATCTTTTGTTTTAAAATAGTATTATGTTTCGTGTTCTATTATCTCGATTGCTAGCTAATAATTAATATTTTTATGAAAATAAAGATTAAGTATAATACAATATACTACTTCCTCCATTCATTGGAATAGTCCTGATTTGATCGGGCATAATGATAAGGAATATGAGTGTCGAGTGAAATTAATATTTTATTGTTAAGTGTGAAAAAATTATTATTATTAAAAATGAAACTAATAAAGTGGCTAATAATTAATTTTTAAGAAAAAAACCAAAATTTTATAAGAACACAACATATGATTATGAATTAATTAATTCATTTTAATAATCAAATTTTAGATTAAAATTTAAAAATATTTACTAAAAAATATTATGTATATCCTAATTGGGATGAAAGGTTGAAATTAAAAAACTAATTTAAATTAAAATAATTAGAATTATAAAAAAATATTTAATAAAGTTCAATAATTTAATAGTGGAATACGAAGTGGAACAAGAAGTAGTCAGACGGCTTCAATTTACTTGTTTTTAATTCTTAAATTTCTAAGTTATAAACATTGTTAAATAAAATTGTAAATCATACTCCCTCCGTCCCATTGAAGTAGTCACATTTCCCATTTTTGTTTGTCCCATAAATTAGTCCCATTTTCCTAAAATGGCAAATTTTTTCACACTCACCAATAAAATATTAATTCCACTACACTCACAACCCTTAATCTCCGTGCCGAAAAGAAATGGGACTACTCTAATGGGACGGAGGGAGTATATATTTTTGAGTTGGTCTTCTGAGAGACGGTCTCATCATTTTTTTTATTGTGAGACGAATCTTAATACATATTTCAATAAGATAAATACATTATTTTATTTTTTAATATATTATTTTTTTAACTGTAAAAAATTACATTATTTGCAACAAAAAAATACATCGTTTGCAATAAAGAAATACACCATTTCAATAAATTAAAATACATCATTAAATTCGTCTCACAATAAAAATAGTGAAATCATCTCATTTGAGAGTTTGCCTACATTTATTTAATTTCAAAAAAATAATGCGCATAATAAGCTTGATTTTAACACATTTGGGGTTGGGCAACTAAGAAATGCCTTATACCAGAAATTTGGAATTTTTTTCAAAAAGTTAGGATTAGACAGTTATTTCGATAAACACACAGAATGAAAAGGGGTTTGTGCTGTTTTCAAATCCCAATTCATATTCATTCTACTCAAATTTGGGGAAATCTAAACCTTTAAGTATTATGAAGACTATCACATCTTATAAATTTATGTCTTATGATATTATTATTTCTTTAAGGAAAATGTTGTTCGGCCATTGGTCAACCAGATAAGGGTTTTAATATAATTTTCGTATATAATTTATTATTATTTTATAATGACTCTTTAGTGCTTTTGATGATTTTACAAAAATATCCTTTCTCATTTAATTTATATATTGCAAAGATTTATTTAAATTTGAAAATTTTCTCTCTCTACATTTAATACAATTTATATTTCCAATACAATAATTAATTCATCAAATGTCACCAAATAACAGTTTAAAATAATATTTTAACTTTAAAAATGTATTATATATATTTATCACCACTTTATGTTTTATTTAAAAAATATAAATTATTTAGTTGAATTGTAAAATATTTAAAAATTTATTAATGTATATCTTAAGAATTTAATTTTAGTGCATTCATTTTATTTCCATTAACTTTTAAAAGAAAAAATCAAAACATAGTGCAAATACAAAATTATAGACTTAGCATTTAATATATATACATATATAAAGTAAGGTTTAATTAATAAAAAAATATATAAGTTAAATAAAAGTTTCGACTAATTATGAATGAAGTTTCTACAAAATTATAAGAAAATATAAAATAATATATTGCTATAAAAAGAAATTATAACTTTATAGTATCACATTATATTATATTATATTATATTATGACATACAACATGTAATATTATAATATCATCAATAATCTAATAGTAAATTATTGACGTATAATATCACATTTAATAAAATTGTAGCTTATAATATTAATATTTAAATAAATTGTCACATAATAATATCAAATTGATTATAGGGTAAATAGGGGAAAATACCTTAAATTATTGGCATTTTTGGGAAAATACCTCAATCTATTTTCATCAGTTAAAAATACCTCAATCTTTACTTCTGTTTGTGAATAATACCATAATCTATTGATTTTTTTGGAAAATACCTCAATGTATTATTAATAGTTTAAAATATCTCAATCTTTAATTTCATTTATAAATTATACTAAAACGATAAATATTATTGACTCACACAAAGACGACAAACCAACTATCACTTCGTTCATGTTAAATTTAATGTACTAAACAATTAATATTTGCTAATATTCAAATGTATTTATCTTCTGAAAATAACTTAAAACTCCATTGTTTTGTTTACTTTTAAACCTCCAATCCAAACGGAGGTGCATGCATTTCGATACAAGATCACTCGTCAAAACACACATTGAGAGAAAAAAAAACAAGGAATTCAATCAATATGCACAAAAGTTAGACATTACACCAACCGAATGAAACAAAAATAAAAGGGCAAAAACTTGCGTTAGGCACGCCTAAATGGTTTAAACGGGTTTCATCCATACCCAAATGGGTTCACCCGTCCCAAATAGGGTTTATTAATCCCCAATTAGGGTATATTAAATGAGTTTTGCTTTGGTTAATGGATAAAACCCGTCTAAACCGTTTAGGCGTGCCTAACCTAAGACCTTCCCAAATAAAAGAGCACAACAAGAAGTTTAAAATACTTTTGAGAAGATAAATGTATTTGAGTATATAACAAATATTCATTGTTTAGTTTTTTAGCTTCACTAATTGTAGGAAGCAATAGTAATTTTTTAGCTCTTTGTTATGTTGAAACTTTTTTTTTTTGAAAACTTTGTTTAATCTTCATTTTAATTTTTCCAATTTATGAATGTTTATTTATGTTGGTATTCCTTTTAATGCGGATATTTATTATTAATTAATTAGACTATATGTAATTGATTAACTTTTTTAAAAAACATTATAAATTATCATATCATTTTAGAGTTTGATCATATTATGTATCTCATCTTAATATTATGAATTTTAAGATTAATTAAAATAAATCTCGATATTCATAATCAAAACATAAGTTTATATTATCTGAGTTAAAATTCAAAATAAAATCTTTTGTTTAACTATAAGATTGAAAAACTAGTTAATCTTTATAAAAAGTCGAGAAATCAAATTAATTGATTGCAATTTTATTTTTCATGTCTCAAGATGAAAATGGATGTAGACAGTAGAATCTTGAACGAACTCTTCTTGAAATTTAGAGATTGATCCATGTAGTTATTTTACTTGCCCTGTAATTAAATAATTCATAATAATGGAGAGAAAAATTTTTATAAAAGGGTAATACTGTAAAAGCTTAATAATATTAATTTAATGTAAAGTAATAAGAGGAGAGATAAAATAATTTTTTAATAATCTGGTTGACCAGATTTTAGCCAAATAACAAAACCCTTTCTTTAAATATTATTGGGGGCGGCCGCCACGCCGAACCATTTACCGGCACCGCCCGCAACTCAAACAAGCTCTCTTTAACTAACCCAAGTTCTTTTGGAAGTGTTTTTTTTTTTAAAGAAAATTATTTATTGGGATACATATTAAAAGAAAAAGGGTGTCTATTTATTAGTCGAACTAATAATCAATTGATCACAAATAAAGTGCTAAGCACTATGCTCCAAAAAAATTGGAGTATTTTCAACTAGTTATGACACAGAACACTAATTCGAAATTTTAATTTAATAGAAAATAAAAAATCTTGAAATATATAGAGATTACTCAAGATTAAAAACATAATAAAGCATTATATATATTTATATTTAAAACGATTAAAAATAAAGATAGAGTTTTTTTAAAAAAATTAAAAAACGTATATTGTCTTTATAAGATTTAAAGTGATTAAAAGGTTAATCGTACAATTAAACTCAGCTTTTATCCACTTCTGCAATTTCATAGTATAACTTTTGAAACATTGCAAACTCTTCACGTTTTTTTTTTTTTTCAATTTTTATATCTTCAGGCTTTTTGAACTAATACCAGATCAAATTTATTATTTATTTGATTAATATATATTATAAAAACAAATTACTAAAATTTAAAGAAATAATATTAAGATAAAACAGAAAACAATAGATTAGTACCTGAGAAAACAGCCGTCGTAGACGAGGCGAGCTCCGACGGTGGAGCAGTTCCAAATCTGAGAGACGGCGAAGTCGTAGCAGGCCAAGCAGTCCGGTTCCGACAAGTAGGTTCGGCACTGGGCCATCGCGTAAATCTGGTCCGATGACTCCAGCTGCTGGGCGGTGGCGAACCGCCTGCCGCCGCCGTCCGAGAGCCGAGTTCTGAGATCGGAGAAGGTGGCGTTTAGATTGTTCAGAAAAACTGAGATGTTGGTAGCATAGTATTGGCTGCATCCCTTGGTTAATAGATTAGTCTGTGGCGCTGATGCTGAGCTCGCCACCTGCAGCCACCACATGACCGCCGCCGCTATGAGGCGGAGCCACCGGGTCATCCTCAACCACCCATTGACTTCCATGATCTTGGATTTCTTTCAACTGATGATGAGTGAGTGGAATGATGGTCGGGGTGCAAATTTATTAAGAAGTATTATGTGGACCAAAAGATAGTTTAATTATCGATTCATGATCCGAAATATTAGTTTTTAATTTAGGATTCGAAAGTACATAAAAATTCTCAATTCAAAATTTGAAAGATCAAACAATTTTCAATAAAAAAAATATTTAATCTTTTGAGTCATGAATCGATCATTAAATTATTTTTAGATCTTTGAATTGAGATTCTCCTTTATTATATATTAATTTAATTTTTCTGTCTCTAGAAACTAGGAAAAGTCTTATCACATTTTCATACTTCATTATCAAATAATGTTGAAAAATCTAATATAATATGTTTCATTGAAATCGGACCATTCTAAGAAAGTTCAATTACAATGAGGGTCACAATTACAAAATTAATATATAATAAAAAAAATAAATGTAAAATGATGATAATTTTTTTGACCATGGCTATAAGCGGCAGTCAATGCCAATCTTGCCCAACCACTTTATACATGCACCTGTACAATTGTCATCATTTAATTCGGTGTTGATAATTTCATAATTATATTTATATTTAAATAATTATCTAATAAAAATACATCGACATTTAAAAAGCAAATTATTTATAATTAGAGTTTAAGATTGTTATAGTTTAAAACACTACAAATAATTTATTTTTCTCATTGTTATGGAAATGAATACATAATTGAAATTTTCTTGTATAGTATTTATATTTTTCAATTTGGGTTAATTTTGTAGCAATTTCTTTTTATTTTAATTTGTCAAACAAATTATGAATACTAAGTCCATAATAATTTATTTATTATAATTACAAATTTATAAAGTTAGGTGGAATTAAGACATTGATGAGAGAACTAAATAATATTAGTTGATAGGTTGTGTAATTGATGAAAATATATATTTTTATTAAATGTTAAATGCAAATTAATCACTGACAATGATAGCCTAAAACAAGCGGTCAAGGGCGCGGGAAATGCTGTCCCACCGTGCTATCTAATTAGGTATAAATATTAATATTAATACTAATTTTTATTAATTATTGATATTATTACTACTTATAATTATTTTAAGAGATACTTCTTCCGTCCCTATTAATTATCCTCAAGAGAATTGACACAATAATTAATATGAGTAGAGATATAATAATTTAGTACTCCCTCCGTTCCGATTATATAGTCCGGGTTATTATTTTAGGATGTTTCAAATATATAGTCCAATTTCTATATTTGTTATTATTTTTATGGGATAAGGGTCAATTTAGCCCTCCGACTATTGTCACAAGAACACTTTAGCCCCTGCATGACTATTTGGCTCAATTAAGCCCTTTTACTATTTAATTTGGTTCAATTTAACCCTTCATCTTAAAAAATTACTGTTTTACCCTGATTAGGAGAGAAAATATATTTGCTTTATGATTTTATCTTTATTTCTCAATTGTTTATTATTTTGTATATTAATTTAGTTTTTTTATTTATACTTTTGATTTATCTAAATAATAAAGTAATAACTGAAATAATAAAATAAATTTATTATTAATTAATTAAAAACACAAAATAATAAATTTATCTATTAATAAATAAATTTGGTATATAAAATGAAAATATCCATATTATTTTTAGCTAAAAATGTGAGTTATTATTGTCAAACATATTTTATTTTAATACTCCAACAACATTTAGTTAAAACATTTATTATTATGTACTATAAATTTATTTTATTTGAATACTCCAACAATTTATATTTTAAATTCTATTTTCAAAACTAATTCTATAGCACAACAAATTAGGAGAATGATTAGGACGATTATCATACAACAAATTAGGAGAATAATTTAATTTATGGAATTTTAATTTATTATTTATTCACCTTATATATTCTTCTTAAGTAATAAAAAAACAATAAATAAAACAACTCAAATGCCATGATAAATTTTTTTAATACTTATCTTTGAACTCATATTTTTAGCTAAAACTATAGATAATTATTTTTGTAGTTAATATACCAGATTAATATACTAATAGATGTATTTATTATTTATTTAATAATTATTTTTACTTACACAATTAAAAGTATAAATAAAAAATAACTAATTTAATATACAAAATACTAAACAATTGAGAAATTAAAATAAAATCATAACGCAAAATATATTTCTAAAATATAAATTGTTGGAGTATTCGAATAAAATAAATTTACAGTACATGATAATAAAAAGTTTTAACTAAATTTTGTTGGAGTATTAAAATAAAATATGTTTGACAATAATAACTCATATTTTTAGCTAAAAATTATATGGATATTTTCATTTTATATACCAAATTTATTTATTAATAGATAAATTTATTATTTTGTGTTTTTTAATTAATTAATAATAAATTTATTTTATTATTTAGATAAATTAAAAGTATAAATAAAAAAACTAAATTAATATACAAAATAATAAATAATTGAGAAATAAAGATAAAATCATAAAACAAATATATTTTCTCTCCTAATCAGGGTAAAACAGTAATTTTTTAAGATGAAAGGTTAAATTGACTCAAATTAAATAGTAAAAATGTTTAATTGAGCCAAATAGTCATGCAGGGGTTAAAGTGTTCCTGTAACAATAGTCGGAGGGCTAAATTGACCCTTATCCCTTGTTTTTATATAGTCATTTACCATTACATCCCTAAATAATTTTAAAAAATGAGAATATTAAATGTAATATTATAAAAATGAGAGATTAATTAATACTTTAAATAAGGGTAATGCTAGAAGTTTGTTTAAATATTAAATAATTTTTGACAAACGTGCAAGATCAAATTGGACTATGTAATAGGAACGGAGGGAATATTTTATTAGTAAATGCGTATTAATTTTCTATTTTAAGTAAGAAGACAATTAAATGAGACGGATAAAAAGCGACAATTGAAGTGGGATGGAAACAGTATATTATATAAGTTTAAGGTTAAAATTTTGTTTTAAGATTCGTGAAAGTAATTTAATTTCAATTTAACAATTATTTTAATCAAGTGATTCCTATATATGACGAGGATTAACTTTGAGTTTGTTGTAATTTTGTAGATCCTATTAGATTTTTTACGCAATTGCTATAATTGTTGCTATTTATTTGCTTGATAGTTAGGGGTGATAATGAGCCGAGTCAAGTCGAGTATAGTCAGGCTCGAGCACAAGGTCAACTCGACCAAGTTTAAATTTTCAAGTTTTGAGCTCGACTCGGTGTCAAACTGACAAGCTCGACTCGACTCGACTCGAGCTCGAGCTCGATAAGACCCGAGAGCCTATCGAATTGAGCATCATGAAACTAGAGCTCGAGCTCGACTCATTTAATATTGTTGGTCCCGAAATAAAGGATGTTTTGTGCAACAGAAGTTTAAATTGAATTGCACTTCTGAATACTGAAAGTCAGTTTTCAGTTAACGAAAACTCAATTTAGCTCAGAGTAAGTTTTAAGTTTCAATTTCAAGTATACACTTCAATACTTAGAGTATTGAAGGTTTCAAATAAGTATGAAAACTTAATATTCAGAAACTTAAATAAAAAAGTAAATGACACATGATATTTTATAATGGTTTGGAGCCTCAAGTCCTATGTCCACTCTTCCAAACTTAATTGAGAATCCACTAAGTAACAGAGTACACGCTTTCTCACGATCTATACGAGCCCGTCAGAATCCTCCGTCCTTCGGTCTGCTAGGTCACTCGTCCAGAAACTTGATCTGCTCCTTCCTCAGAAATGAAGTGAGGACGCATCCCGCAACCTTTAATCTCGATGGTTGGGTGTTTGCAGTTCTTCCCAGAACTTTGATTGGTTGGCAAAGCCTGTCCGAATTAGTATTTTATAGTAGAATATTGACTGTTGTGTTTATTACTTGAAAAGCAATAAACACCAATAGATTAGCTTAAGCGTGGAAAGCTGGAGCCTCGTGTACTTAGATAGATACACGGAAATGTTCAGCTTGAGCAAAGATGCTAAGCCTCGTGCTCAGACACAGAGATTCAAAGAACTTTGGAAAGAGCTTTTTGACAGAGTTTTGGCTTAGCCTTTTGCGTGATTCAGGTGCTCTTCTGTGGAGTGGTTGACTGCTATTTATAGGCGACTGATCGATGATTTGAGTAATATGTCGTCTAGTCATAGCCCATTCTTTTCTGAAATGGCAGTCTGCTCTATTCTTTTCTCTGAATTACTTTTGATTGTGGCAGTATACTTTTCACCTGCTCTTGTGAGACTCAGTTTCAGTCCGGGGAATCTTAAGTTTAAGTTCCTCGTACTGATTTGTTGATCGACACTTTAAGGAATCTTCGATATGACTTTGAGCTCCACTCGGGTTCCTTTTGTCTCCTTGAGTTTTACGTGCTCTTCAACTTCTGAAACTAAAAAATTGAAATCCTCCTGATTTCAAGTTTTAAGTTTCGGCTTCTCTTCAGTGAAAACTCAATTTCCAGAAACTGAGTTTCTGGACATTTTAAGTTTCAAGTTCCCAAACTTGACTTCAGTAATCTCAAGTTTCACAAGTATTGTATGTTTTGAAACTTGATTCTTGATCTTCAGCTTCCAGTTTCTATTACAATTCAATTTATCTATATAAGGATTATATATAGAAATATACTAGAAACTTAAAGCTAAAGCAAATTTTAATACACCAAAACATCAAAATAAATAATAAATTGAAAATCAATTTCTAACAAACATCGAGTCAATTACAATTTTTTTCGAGCCAATTCCAAGAAGCTCGTGAGCACTCATGCTCACCCTTGCTGCTATTTTGTTTACAGCTACTCGAACTTCCATCATATGCATTTAATTTGCGGAAATACTTTATTAGTTAGTTGGTTTGTGAAATTATTTTTCAAATCAATATATATAATTGTGTGCGTACACAATTATATATTTAATTGAATATTTAAATTGAATCAAAAATATAAAAATTAAATATTATTTTTCAAATCAATATATATAATTGTGTGCGTGCATTAATACATGTTACATGCTTTTTATATATTAAATATGTATCACAAATTGCTTGATGCGCGACTTAATTTGCTACACTCTGATGCGTTGAATTTACAATCAATCTTTCAAACAAAAATATAATAAAATGGTGTTGATTTTTATTCTTGATAGACACCATTTATGATGTTCAACCAATCATCTCAACTACATTGACCTTCACATAATATTGTTTAAATAATTATTAATCATATTTCATTGCAATTTATTTAAATATTTATTACTTTCATATGTTTTGAGTTCATATTTTCCGTCACAATACTTCACTATTTGTGTCACGGAGTGAATGACATTTTTTCTTCATTGACTCTACCATAACATCAAATTAAATTTTAATTCTATTATTTCTGACTTCATACATTTCATTATTCTCCACTTAATATTACGTGACCCTTAATTTATTTCCTTCTTCTACCTTGTCATCTTATTAATTTTACACGTACAAAATAATCTATTTAATACATTTTATTTACTTAGTTTCTAAAATTATGCATTAATCATTGATTTATAGTATCAAATTTATTTTTAGTTTGGATAATTTTTGACCAAATAAATTGTTACATCCTACTTCATATTTAAAATTAATGATTTTAGTAGAATTACACATAGCAAATCAACTTAAATTTCTTTAAAATGAATTAAATACTTCTTATTTAAACTAACCCCAGTTTTTTTTTCAAAAAAATAATTTTTAAATTAATTTTCTCCGAATATATAGATACATCATACATTAGAAAGAACCATAATTAGAACTTATTAAGTTTGAAATTAATACTAAATTATAGGCATATCAAGTCTTAGATATTTAGTGAATTTTAGTACACAATTTAAATTGGTAATAATTAATACATCCGATTTTTTAAAAAATAAATAATGCATTCATCCCGTATTTATAAACGTAATATAACATATTTTAAAAAATAAAATAATTATATATATATATATATATATATATGAATTATTAAAATTATTTGGTAGATTGTTATGTAATTGTTTCCATAATAATTGTATTAAATAAATCAATTAATAACTAATTAATGTAACTCAATAATTTTTTATATATAGAATTATATTTAATAATAGTTTAATCTGGTTATTTATTATTTTTATGATTAATAAAATTAATATATAGATAAATGAAATGACAAAATAATAGTTATTAATTTTACAACTATTTTCGGTTTTATTTATTATTCTTATTATCTTTACTATTTAAAAAACAATAATTTAATAAATAAAATTATTTATTGCATTTGGTTGCAATTTCAGTTTATTTGATCATAAATATTTTATTATTTTTATTTATTGAAATATTTTCTTTGCAGTGATTTTAATGTGATAATATATAAAACTGGTATTTGCTTTGTAATAGAATCATTAAATTAGTTTAACTATATTAAATAGATTGAAAGTTTCATAAAAATTCAAAAAACAAATGAAAATTACTAAAGTATGGAGAATTTATATAACAAAGTTATTTTCCGTAATAAGAAAAAAACACACGATGAATCATATAAATTATGATTGATGTGTTGATCTTACAAATAGATGTGAAACTTCGAGCAAATATACATTCTTATTTTTGTCTTCCTCCTTACAAAATACCCGACTTATTACATAAATCTGAATAATATGATCTACAATAATCAAAAGAACTTCTTATAAAGTACTCGACTCATTATATAAATTCAAATGATATGATCTACAATAATCATAAGACAAGAAGACTAAACTAAACAAAGAAGCGTAATTTTTTTTTATTTTTTTATTTTTAGATGATATAGAGAATTGATGAGATTGTGAATAAGGCACTCATATTTATAGAGTGAATAGAGAGTCTAAATATTAATTATATTTTCCATGATTTAAGGACTCATAAAAATAAAAATATCATAATTACATTTGTTTTGATTTCTTGTCATGTTTGAATCATTTCCATAAAATGGTTAATGTGTAAGAATAATTCCTTAAATTATTCAAAATTTTAACAAATTTTAAAATTAATAATATCGGAGAATATACTAATATTTTTTTTTATTATGTTTCTTGACCAATTATAATATATTTTTCAATTATTGCGAAAATTATGAGGAAATGGCAACAAATAAATTCATTCAACATAAAAATAATTATATAATGTATTACACAATATTTCTTTAAAATATATATTAATTCTGTTGAATCAATAATTAACAAAAATTAATTTAATTGATTTTTATATATTTCCAAACATATATAGATTAAAGTTTCTTTTTTGAAAAATACTCAAATCATAGTGAAATTATTATAGAATATATTACACAATAATTAATGAACTTAGTAGATAAATTAATGAACAATTAATGTAATTGAAAATTTCTATAAATTGTCTCCGGTATTGTTTTAATATATATATATATAGATATATATGATTATTAAGTAAAAAGAGGTATATTTGAAAATCTTATTTCGATGTGAAGAGTTCAAAAATTATTCTTCGTAAAGAAAATATTATTATATATTTAACTCTAAAAAAATTATTACAATTTGGTGCACCATATTAAGTAACAGTATTAAATGTAATTTGAACTTCCACTACTCTCATGACTTTGGATCAACCATTGCCTGTTGACTGTTCCAAAAATTTATAGGCCAATAAGAGATATCCGAACCTAGGGTGCGTCCAACATGGAGCTAAAGCTCTCATGAAACCCGACAAATGCTCCCACCATTGGTGGAGCTACACTAGGGCTAGGGGGTTCTAACCAACCTACCCGGAATATTTTTTCGATTTTGTAGTAGTGCAATTCGATATTTTATAAATAGTGCCGCTCGTGAAGAATTAAAAATGAATGAAAATAAGAAAAAATAGAATATGAAAAAATTGAAGTTAAGGTGGAAATAAAAAAAAAAAAATTGAGCCCCTTCATAAATTTTCTGGATCTACCACCCGACACTTGGTCAAGAACCATGGACCCAGTTCATTAGACGGAGCCAAACTCCGAAATGGCCTCAGCATCACCGAATTCAAAGAATTTGGAATTAGCCTTCATCTCACACTAATGCATGATTAATGAATTGTCAACAACAATAATGCGCACGATCAAGGTGTATGATTAATACCCTATGACTTTCACACACGATTCTTTGGATATTATGTTTTTTTAGTAAGTAATATTTATTTACTTCAATTGATTAATGTATCCAATCTAAAAATTCGATTTCATTCTACTAAATATAAAACTCTTTTTTTACATAGTCGAACTCCTTTTTTCTCATTATATATAGGGGTGACAATTCGTGCGTGTTGGGTCGTTATCGTGCCGACACGATAGTGACACGACCCATTAAAGTCCGACACGAACACGATCTGTAAAGGATATGCTCGACACAAACACGACACGATACGATCCATTAAGCCTCAAACACGAACACGACATGGACACGACATGAACACAATATTGACCTGTTAAGAACCCGATCTGATAACACGATATTGACCTGTGAAAATTGTTAAATTAGGTTGATAAATGAAAAAATAGTAGTAATAATAATAATAAAATAATTAAATATATTATTTATTAATTTCTTAGTGGGTAACACGAACACAACACGAATACGACACGAAACACGATATGTTATCGGATAACACGAACACGACATGAAACACGATACATTATCAGATAACATGAACATGACACGAACACAATACGAACACGACACGAAAATTTCGTGTCCTTATTGGGTTGACACGATAATGACACGAACCCATTAAGGCTCAACACTAACCCATAATAATTATTATTGTGCGGGTTCGTGTCGGGTTATCGTGTCGTGTCAAAAATTGTCACCCCTAATTATACATGATCAAATTCAAATTTATCTCATTATTATAAATATTTATATAAATCATAAAAATATTACTTTTATATACACTATTAAGTATGATTCGAGCCTCCACTACGCTCGGACTCTGGATCAACCACTAGAAGTACCCTGCGTCGTAACTGTTCCCAAAATTTACAGCTCAACAAGAGATATCTGGACCTAGGGTGTGTCCGACACAAAGACCAAACCCGACAAATGCTCCCTCACCAAATTCAAAGAATGTGGAATTAGCCTTCATCGATCTCACACTAATGCATGATTAATGAATTATCAACAACAATAATGCGCACGATCAAGGTGTATGATTAGAGCCTATGACTTGCAGCACTTGCTGCTTAGTGCTTGCGCACACATTTCTTTGGAAATTTTGTTTTTAAGTAGTAATATATTTTTTAGTTCAGTTGATAAATGTAACCAATCTAAAAATTCTATTTCATTCCATTTAAGATAAACTTTTTTTTCTTTTTTTTTTTTACACTTGTACCTCCAGCCAAGCCATGATTAGTGCACTTGAGATCCTCGATCCCACTTTTTATGTTCCATTCTCTATTTCACTTTTAAAATTATTAAGTTTTATGTAATATTTTTTATAATCTTAATTTATTATAGTTTTGATTAATTTTATAAGTTCAGTCGTAAGGTTCATCCTACCTAATTTGGGTATATAATATTTTTTAGTAATTATTTTTCAGTTTTTAATTAAAATTTTATTATTAAAATTGATTAATTCATAATTATAATTTATGTTCTTATAAAATTTTGATTTTTGTTCTTAAAAATCAATCAAGTATATTGTATCATATCTGAATTTTATTTTCATACAAATATGAATCAAAATTAGGATGGAACTCCATTGTAGAACATAAGACTTGATCCGAGAAAAAGTAAGTGATAGCCCATTAAGATGCTGCCTAGTCAGCATCATTGTTGTAAAAATTAGGTTTATTTGCCGTCCAGCCCTAGTTGATCCAAAAATTTTATATTTGAGACTTTAAATAAGTTTTTGTGTTGTTAAATGTTTAGGTGGACTTAAGCGTCTGATTAGACGGTTAGGTGCTCGAATTCTTATTTTTAAAATAAAATTAATATATATATTTTTAATAATATCAACATCTTTTACAACCATATCCATAACTAGTGAATGATAAGAATTAGTGATTTGATATAAAATCCGAATAAAATAAAATTATAAAATCTAATTAGTAATATAACCTGATCAAAATACAATTTACAAAAACAAGTCCAGTCCAAATTCAATGAGGTGTAATGGTTTTGCATCCTTATTCTGAAGCACAAACTCTGTAAATTCATGTATGGAAATGAAAATGATGAATGGAGGAAACCTAGCTAGCGGCCTGTGAAATGGGTGATGGAGGCGGTGGCATTAGTAGCAGATGCTCCCGATGAAACCGACGTCGTCGTCTCCGCAACATTAATCCTATTCCCATAGCTGAAAGAAGCCCTTGTGGGAGCTCTGTGCTCCTCCAGCCGCTCGCTCAATAGCATCGCCAGAATCTCGGACATGCTCGGCCTCGAAGACGCCGGCGACTGCGTGCATACCAGAGCGATTTCCACCATCTTCTTCACTTCTCCAGCCTTATACTCATCTGCATTCAACGTCTCATCCGCTAGCTTCTCGTGCATCCCACTCTCATACATCTTCCACGCCTGTGTATCATATCATAGTTAGTCTCTTTGAATGTTCGGTACAAAATGTTGAAGGTTAATGCATTTCCAAGTTAATACGATTCTAAGATACATGAATCAATGATCATGAACTGTGTATTTCATTTAAATTAGATTCATGAACTTAATGGTTTAAAACTATGTATCTAATTTAATATAGATGCTTGTTTGAGTTGGTTCATAAAACTACTTTATTGCTACCATAGTTGTCAAAATTACTAGGCGCTAGACAAGCGTGCGTAAGCAGTTTAGACAGGATTTAAGCATTTTTCAGGCGGTTGTTAATCGGTAAGCTAATTTTCATATTTAATATTTATAATGTATATTTATTAATATATAAAAATTAAGTTTATATTAATTTTAATTATTTTTAAAAAAATATAAAAACTGGTCTCTAAACTGATTAGATAGTACATAAACCGCTTAGTCGACCACTTAAGAGGCACATAACGAGTTTAGTCGGCTACCTAAATTGGCGCCTAGGCAGATTAGGCGGTCTAGACAATGTCTAGGCGCCGATTACTTATCAAACCGATTAAACATGGGGATTTATGGATAATTGGTTCATCTAGAGACCGCCTAACGTCTAGCGAGTTTACAACAATGTATAAATAAGTGTAGTTTGTACTCTATTTAAAAAATTCAAGTTTACAACAAATATTATTTATACAAAGCATTCTCTTGTTGTTCTCATATCAATATCTCCACTTAAAAATCCCAACACAAAAAGTCAAAAACCCGAGATTTTGTAGAGAAATTAAAAAACCTTACCTCTTCGAGTAGATATTCAGTGTCTGAATCCACATTCATGTCATTGCTTCTCCGGCCGCTGATGATTTCCAGGATCACTACTCCGAAACTGTAGGTATCAACTTTCTCCGACAAGTGGCCGTGGATTGCGTATTCCGGTGCTGTATAGCCCCTGATTCGATCCATCCACGGCAATTTTAATTCATTGTAAAGTTGGAAATGAGAATGACTGAATGATAGATGCAAGCAAACTTACAATGTGCCTGCAAATTTGGTGCTAACATGACTCTGATTCTCTGGTAGAAGCCTCGCCAAACCGAAATCAGCAATCTTGGCTTGAAAATCGTTGTCCAGTAGAATATTGCTCGGCTTCACATCTCGATGGATGATGGTCACGTGATACTGCTCGTGCAGATATGCCAGACCTCTTGCTGTGCCAAATATTATATCGAATCGTTGTTTCCACGCGAGAGTTCCTCGTAGATCACCTTAAACACAACAGGAACACTCAGATTATGTGTAGCATAGTTGAGAATTGAATCATAGAATATCTAAATATCTACCGTATAAGAATCTGTCGAGGCTTCCATTAGCCATGTATTCGTAGACGAGAAGTAGCTCGGATCCTTTGCTGCAGCATCCGAGGAGGCGGACAAGGTTGCGGTGGTGAACATTGCTTATAAGCCTAACTTCGCTCTCGAAATCCGCCTGTGCTCTGCTGTAACTTATGTTCAGCTTCTTCACCGCAACCACGTTCCCATTTTTCAGCGTAGCCTGTTGATCGAGTTGCAACGATTTCAGTCGATATTCATTGAGAAGATGATCACTGAAACAGTACTGTTGCATGATTTTCATTACCTTGTATACGTATCCAAAACCGCCTTCTCCTAGTTTATTCTCCTCGCTGAAATTGTTTGTTGCCGCTTTCAGATCCTTGTAGTTGTATACATTTGGGCCTTGCAGTTCAGTTGCTCCCAAAATGTCACCTGCAATTTTTCAATCATGAAATGCATTAAAGAAATGTGTTCGAGATAGTCTTGATATTAATTGAGCAGTTTTGTTATGATCAGATAATGTAATCGAACCGAATCGAGCTGAGTAGTGTTGTGCTCAAGTTTGACTCGTTTAGGATCGAGTCAAACTTTGAGCTTTTTTATCGAATTTTTTAAAATTTATGAATTTTATCGAGTCTCAGTCGAGCCTAAACGAAATGTCTATTCGTTATCATTTTGAAAGAAAAAATTATTTATTTCAAATTTAATATTATACTCATACTCAAATTAAAATCTTTCTCATTATTAGAAATCTATATTATTATTGTTACTTTTAAATCATTAAAATATTACTTTTATATAATTAATTCTTTTATATTTCTTACTAATTTTAGTTAACGAGCTTGATCACAATTTCACGGGTCAAATAATATGATGGTCAAGTTTGGTTCATTTAATAAACGAGTTTTAATAAATAAATTCGAATGAGTTTTTATTGAATTAAAATCCAAATTGCTCACGAATAAGTTGGTTCATTTACATACCTAATTATGATTGCCGAGCTAAAAGAATTACCATACGTGTGAGTGAATTAATTTAGAAAATAATCTTTACTTTATGAGGATTGTTATTTACATTATTTAGAGGTATTTATATTTACCTAACATCAATTCTTACCATAGAAGGAGATTCCTAACCATTGTAATGCTAGGAGAGATTAGTGTGGACTTAAAATGCAACTTCGAATCACTATAAATATTTGTATTCGTTAATTTATGTTTACTATTTGTATTTCCAATTGCTTCAATTTACAGCAAAATGCAAGAAATTTGATGAAATGCTTACTTCTTGGATCCGTTGTCGACTTTCTTCCAAACTTGAACCAGAAGAAGAATGCAGCCAAGATCAGAACTAACCCTCCACCTCCCACCACGCCTCCAATAATCGCTTTTGTCTTGCTCGAACTCCCTAGAAAAGATACAAAATTGTTGAATTATCCCACATCGATCATGGATCTGACAATATACCTACCACTGTATAACAGTGAAGGTCCTATCTCCTTACAAGTCGATTTCATAAGAAGAAATTAGGAACTTTACATGGTATCATAATCAAAATCATGTTCGGTTGAATTATCCCACATATATAACGGTGAATGTTCCTCTCCTTAAAAACCGGTTTTGTAGAGATAAATGAAAATCTTTACAAAAACCATGCATCCAACACTCAAAGATCAAGAATTCTTGCAAGAAAAAAACAGTACCTCCTGCTCCAAGAAACGGTGCAATGTCTGTAGTCTGATTATCCGAGAAGAAAGGGGTGTCCGAATATCTGAGAAAGCAGGCGGCATCGATGGCCCTTCCATCAGCGTCAGGCAGGCAGCCCTGTATGTTTCCATATGCAACAGTCAAGCAATCTCGGCAGCCAGTTTGGGTGATTGTCTCAGCACATTGGGCCACCCCATAAACGGTGGAGTTCCCGCCGTTGGCGACGGCCCTCTTACTGGCTGCAAAATAGCCATTGATTCTTGGCGTTGCTAGCTCAAGATCCCTTAGCAACGCCTGTCCATCTGCATCGAACTCGGCCGGCTGTGGCGTGGTTCTGTTGCCGCAGATTTGAACGTTTCCGGGGAGGGTTGTCTGATCATAGAAGTTGTTGCTCTCATACCTGAATTGTGTGTAAAACAGGAAAGATTTGAATCGGGATGGATATAAGTTTCGATTTTAAAATAAAAATCTCGTGTTATTAGGGTAGGGCTGAATATTTATTTTATTTAAACTACTATTGGTAAAAATCAGGTTAGATGATTCCTAGTCGAGCAAAAAATCTTTAAATGAGTACTTGGTAATAATAACAATAATTCATATAATTTATTACAACCAATATTCTTTATATATTAAACACAAAAAATCAATTTACAGATGAATTGTCACTAAGTGCTAGGTCCTACTCGAGTGTTTGACTAGTATTTAACAAATTTTACAATTACAATCACGACTTAAATTGGTTAAATTTAATTGGTTTGATCGGTTTTATAATTAGAAATTAGGCCAATCAATTCAAATATATAAATCGTATAATTTAGTCCACGGACGTTTATAATAAGAAATCAGTAATTATTTTAGCCAAGCAGGATCATTTTATTTATAATACTTAAATTATATATTATATAAAAATAATGAATACACGTTTAAGATTAGATCAATTTACATGGAATTAAACTTGTGTAAAAAATTAAAATACATATATAAATAATGGCAAAATTTGTATGAGACAATAGACTTAAAGTTTTATTTATGAGACGGATGTAAATCGCTTCACATCTTTCAAGTAAAACTTTTAGTTAATAATGTATTTTTATT
This sequence comes from Plectranthus barbatus, assembly GCA_026898455.1. Classification (NCBI taxonomy): domain Eukaryota; kingdom Viridiplantae; phylum Streptophyta; class Magnoliopsida; order Lamiales; family Lamiaceae; genus Plectranthus; species Plectranthus barbatus. The sequence goes on from JAPKLW010000472.1 coordinate 220,501, forward strand.
TAGTAAATTATGTATTTTTCTTATTTTATACAATAAAAGATGTATTTCTATAAATTAATAATTTATTTTAATTTTGTAAATGATCTATAAGAGTCATTTTATAATATGAATTTTATAAGATCTATTTCACACAATTTTGTGAGAAGACATCTCTCTAAGACCATCTCAAAATTAATATGTTTTAAAATTGTGTCAAAAAAATTAAAAGATATAGGAAATTTAAGTATTTACCAAAAATTTAATTTAATTGTTAATTTATGAAATATAAGTTTTCAATACAAAATTTACAACTCAATACTTTAATATTGGATTTTAACAAATAAAACTAAGTTTTTTTTGGTTAACCAACCAAAAAAGTTTAGAATCTTTCAAAGAAATGAAATTTACCTGAGGAAACAGCCGTCGTAGATAACCCGAGCGCCGTTGGCGGCGGAGCAGTTCCGAATCTGCGACACGGCGGCGTCGTAACAGGCCAAGCAATCCGCTCCGGACATGTAGTTTCTGCACTGAACCATAGCATAGACGGGGTCGGAAGACCTGGCCCGCTCCGCCGTGGCGAACAGCCTGCCGCCCGACGACAGCTGAGTTCTGAGATCGACGAAGGTGGCGTTGAGGTTGCTGAAAAAATCTGCTGCGTTGGTAGCATTGTACGAGCTGCACCCCTTGTTCAGGAGGTTAATCTGAGGGTCTGAAACAGTTCCTTGGCTTTGGCACCACACCGACGCGGCGGCCGTCGCGATGACCAGGCGGAGCCACCAGTTCCACCTCCCCCTGATTCCCATTTGTCTGTTGTGGAGTATCTGTTTTCGTTCATTCATTTGTTTTGTGTTTTACGGAAGCTTCCTAAGTTTTCAAACACCGTCGTCATCTCTGATATATTCAAATGGGAAAAAAATTGAAGGAAAGGACTAATAACATAAATAAATTATGGTCTTTTCTAATAGTTTTTTAATTTTGGCCCATTCTTTAAACTATGTGAAATTGGGGCCAATCCTTTGGTGACATTTGTAATTGGTGTGGCCTTTGGTTTGGGCCTTTTAGTTATGTGGCCCGGTACTGCCTCCATCCCAGCTCCTAGCCCACTCTTGGATGTGATTATGGACTGGATACGTGGTTCGGGTCTCGGTTCGGGTATGAGAGGTTAGGGGCGGTTATTCGATCTCCTTATTATATATATCGTCTGACCCGATTTCACTTTCATAATATACGCAAAACCTAACCCTAATTCTCCGCTGCTCTCTCTCTCTCTAAACAAACCCTCGCTCTCTCTTCTCTCGACTTCCGGTGTCTGTGAGTGGTGTTCCGGCGAGCCCTTAGTGTAGTTGAGAGTCTCGAACCCTAAAGCCTTACCTTACATCATGTATGTGGCCGGAGGAGGGCAAGGACTCGCACACAGGTGAGTCTGAGCCAACACACCTTCGATAAGGCAAGGAGTGGGTACATTTGTTCGAAGGTCCAAGACGGGAAGAGTCCAAGGTTGTACAAGCTTGAAGGCCGGTGACGATACCGGTCGAGGAACCCTAGTCCAACCAAGGCTAGGTTCGGGGTCCGGGAGTAACTGGTTGGAAAACGGGTCGGCAGGGCCTGATACCCAAGAGTGGTATCAGAGCCAGGTTGCTGCGGACCCGCACACCTGCTCTCGTTGCACCCGCGTCGTCTGTGCCCCAGGGCACGCGAGGTAGGTCGGGCGCACCCTCTTCCAGGGGGCCCGCTCAGGTATAATTTCTCTCTTCCCTATCTCCTTCGTCCTGAGTCGGTCAATAGATTGATTAGGGTTTAATGTCCTTTGATTTTTCATTTTTAGTTCTAGGGTTCAGTAGATCGGTCCGGATAACCGCGATCTACTGATCATCCTACTCACTGGTCCGGATAACCGCAGTGAGTTAGGATCCTGTGGTTTCTTGCGTGTTACTTTGTGTTCTTGTGTACTGTTAGGGTTAGATCTTGGGCTATATCGCTTTCCGCTGCAATTTCTTGTCGTTCTATGCTCTGAAAATTTGTTTGATAGGTCATACTTGTTCCTGCCTGCGTTTTTCCATAATTTGATATCTAAAATTGTGATATTTGTCTTCATTACTCTCATGTGTGAATAAAAACTTCGTGTTCTTAATACAGTGTCATTTTCTGTATATTCCTGATTCTATTACTACGTGTATCTGTGTGATTCTGTGCATTCTTTGTGCCTTGTGTGCCAAATTTTTTTTTAAAATGGCCTCTGGCATGTCTTCACATGGTTTAACCCCTTTTAATGGTAAAACTGACTTTACTATCTGGAAACAGAAAATGGAATGCTTAATGATACAACAAAAGGTACTTAGGGCCCTTACTGCTCAATACCTAGATACTGAAACTGCTAAAAAATGCATAGAAATGGATGAATTAGCCCGTTCTATAATAATACTAAATCTGTCAGATTCTGTTCTAAGGAAAATTGGCAAGGTTAAGACAGCTAAAGAGCTGTGAGATAAGCTAGAAACTCTTTTTACAGAAACTTCCCTTCCCAGTAAGATGTACCTTCTAGAAAATCTCTTTAGGTTTAAATTAGACCTTAATAAAGACATAGATGAGAATTTAGATGTCTTTAACAAGCTAATTCAGGACATTAAGCTCATAGGAGATGAGCATATAGATGAATATGCTCCTATAGCCTTATTGAATGCCATACCTGATTCCTACAACGATGTAAAGTCTGCCATTAAGTATGGCAGAGACTCTGTGAACCTAGAAACTGTAATGAGTGGTCTCAAAAGCAAAGAACAAGACCTTAAGAGAGGTAGGGAAAGAAACAAAGGCAATATTAATGAAATCCTGAATGTTAGAGGTAGGTCTAAGACTAGAAATGACAAGAATAGGTCCAATGATTCTAGGGATGGGAAGAAGTATCAGTCAGACAATAGGAGTAGGTCCAAATCCAGGTCTAAGGGAAGAAAATGTTACAATTGTGGTGAGTATGTCCACTATTTTAGGCAGTGTAATAAACCTAAGAGGGAAAGGGGGGAGTCTAGTAACTCCAATGTAAATGCAGCAAAAGGAGACAACTTAGGTGATGTATATATGCTTGATGATGCTGATTACTTGAACTCTCTGCCCTCTGCTTATGTTTGTGCTGGAAAATTCTGTTCTAATGAGTGGGTTGTTGACTCTGGCTGCACTTACCACATCTCATCACACAAAGAACATTTTATTAATCTGAAACCTGTTGATAATGGATACATATTGTTGGCTAATGAAAAGAAATGCAAAGTAGAAGCTATAGGTAATATAAAACTGAAATTTGTTGATGGTTGCGCATACACCCTGAAAAATGTTAGGTATGTTCCTGACTTGTGCTTTAACTTGCTTTCTTGCTCTGCCCTTGAGGATGATGGGTTAGAAGGGAGATGGGGGAAGGGTTTAATGAAGATTATGCAGGGTTCCTTAGTCATTTTTAAGGCTGAAAAAAGAAACAACCTGTACATATGTAGCACTGAACCTGATCCATGTGTTAATAATGTCAATTCCTCTGATCTAAGCGTGTCTGAATTATGGCATAAACGTTTAGGCCACATGAGTAATAAAGGTCTAGAGTTGTTAAGAAATGAGGGACTGTTTGGATCTGATAAGGTCACTGCTCTTGATTTTTGTGAGCATTGTGTCTTAGGTAAACATAGCAAGGTTTCTTTCCCTGCTCATACCCCCCCTAACTCCCCTAAAAGCTCCACCATATTGGAATACCTTCATGCTGATGTATGGGGGCCTGCTAGTGAGCCTACCAGAGGTGGGAAAAGGTACTTCCTGTCTGTGATAGATGATTTTTCTAGGAAAATTTGGGTATTTTTACTAGCTCACAAGTCTGATGTGTTATACTCTTTTAAAACCTGGAAAACCTTAATTGAAAACCAAACTGGGAAGAAAATTAAAACTCTAAGAACAGATAATGGGCTAGAGTTTTGCAACAATCAAATGGATAATTTATGTGAGTCAAGTGGTATTAGGAGATATAGAACAATCCCATATTCCCCTCAGCAAAATGGGGTTGCTGAGAGGATGAATAGGACCATTCTTGAGAGGGTGAGGTGCATGATGTCCATAAGTGGCTTAGACAAGTCTTTCTGGGGTGAAGCTGTTATGACAGCTACTTATCTAATCAATAGATCACCCTCTGTACCTTTGGGAGGAAAATGTCCTGAGTCTGTCTTCACCAATAAACCCCTTGACCTTTCAAATCTAAAAGTGTTTGGTTGTGCAGCTTACATTCACCAAAAAGGGGATAAGCTAGACCCCAGAGCTAGGAAGTGTGTCTTCTTAGGTTATCCTGAGGGTACAAAAGGTTATAGGGTGTGGGATGTATCTGATCTTGACTATAAAGTTATAATCAGTAGGGATATCACTTTTAATGAGTCCCTTTTCCCTTGTAAAGGTCGTTCAGAACCCATTCCTGTGCTAGAGGGTAACCCTAATAAGGTGGAGCAGCCTAATAACAATGACATTCAAGGGGGAGATACTCATACTGATTCTGATACTCATACTGATTCTGACTGTTTGCCTTCTGAAAATGTGCTTGCTGATCAATCTGAATGTCATGATATTTCTAATCAAGGTGGAGCCTCTGGCCCCAACTCTGATTCTATGAGTGATTATAATCTGATTAGAGATAGGCCTAGAAGGCAGGTAACTGCTAATAGGAGATTTGATGAATGTGATCTCACTATGCATGCTCTGAATGTATTTGAAGAACTTGATGGTGATGAACCGAAGACCTATAAGCAAGCTATTCAATCTCCTAACTCCTCTAAATGGGAACTGACTATGCAGGATGAGATAAACAGCTTACATGAGAATAAAACTTGGATCCTTGTACCTAGGTCTAGTGGCAGCTCTATAGTCGACTGTAAATGGCTTTACAAAATCAAACATGATGGTAAATCAATTAGGTATAAAGCTAGGTTAGTAGCTAAGGGATTTACTCAAAAAGAAGGCATAGATTATTCTGAAATCTTTGCCCCTGTTGTTAAGTTCACTACAGTCCGTATTATGCTTGCATTGGTTGCTTATTTTAATTGGGAATTAATCCAGATGGATGTTACCACTGCCTTTCTGTATGGTGATATAGATGTTTGTATATATATGAATCAACTAGAGGGCTTTTGTGACCCTAAGCATCCTAATCATGTCTGTTTGCTTAAAAAGGCTTTATATGGTTTGAAGCAATCTCCTAGACAATGGAACATTAAATTTGACAATGTAATGAAATCCTTAAAGTTTGAAAGAAGTATTCATGATCATTGCTTGTATTTTAAGACTGAGAATGACATTCATACTTTCTTGCTTCTTTATGTAGATGACATGCTAATTGTTAGTCCTATTATGAACTCTGTGAAACATGTCCAAACTCATTTGTGCAAGCACTTTAAAATGAAAGATTTAGGAAATGCTAGGAGAATCCTAGGTATGGATATTGTTAGGGACAGAAATAATTCATCCCTTATTCTCAGTCAATCTGCTTACATTGCCGAAATTCTTGCTAACTTTTCCATGAGTGATGCTAAACCTGTTGATGTGCCTCTTGCTTCTCATTTTCTGTTAAATAAGGATCAATGTCCTAAGGCTGATTCTGAAATTAATGAAATGAAAAATATACCTTACACTAATGCCATTGGTTCTGTCATGTATCTTATGGTTAGCACACGACCTGATATAGCCTATTGTGTGAGTTTGTTGAGCAGATATATGTCCAATCCTGGTAAGCCTCATTGGGAAGCTCTTAAGTGGTTGTTCAGATATCTAAAGCACACACAAAACACTGGTTTGAGATTTGCTAAACACACTAATGATGTATCTCTTATTGGATATGTGGATTCCAGCTATGCAAATGATAGAGACAATAGGAAATCAACTACTTTCTATATTTTTACCTTATGTGGTGCTTGTGTTAGCTGGAAATCTCAATTACAACCCGTTGTTGCTTTATCAACAACTGAATCTGAATATATTGCAATGACTGATGCATTTAAAGAGGCTATATGGTTAAAAGGATTGCTGTCTGAAATTAAGTATCGTAAGTCAAATCCTGTTGTGTTTTCTAACTCCCAATCTGCAATTCAACTGTGTAGAAACCCTGTGTTTCATGATAGAACTAAGCACATAGATGTAAGATACCATTTCATTAGAGATATTGTTGATAAAGGCATAATTACACTTAAGAAAGTAGCATCTGAATTTAATCCTGCCAACATGGGTACTAAGTGCTTACCTTTGGAAAAATTCATGTCTTGCAAAACTTTACTCAACTTTGAACAAGATTAAATTGTGATCCTTTTGTGAATCATGCTGAATCTGTATACTAAGTGTATCTCATTAGTACTCTGTGTCTATCTTTGTGAAATCCATTTGACAAGGTTAATTAGTTTAACCTGCAACTTAGTGTTTCCTTTATTTCTGATTTTAGGTTTTTGCTTTGTGTGTAGCTGCAGGTACTAATCCTTAGAATTAGTGTACCTATGCCTTGCCCAATAAAGTCCCAGTACATGAATGGCTGGGCAACCGGCGATGATGACAACTAATAAGTGCAAAAGTCCTTGCAACCAAGGCCAAGGTGGAGAATGTAATTGGTGTGGCCTTTGGTTTGGGCCTTTTAGTTATGTGGCCCGATACTGCCTCCATCCCAGCTTCTAGCCCACTCTTGGATGTGTTTATGGACTGGATACGTGGTTCGGGTATGAGCGGTTAGGGGCGGTTATTTGATCTCCTTACTATATATATCGTCTGACCCGGTTTCACTTTCATAATATACGCAAAACCTAACCCTAATTCTCCGCCGCTCTCTCTCTCTCTAAACAAACCCTCTCTCTATCTTCTCTCTTGACTTCCGGTGTGTGTGAGTGGTGTTCCGGTGAGCCCTTAGTGTAGTTGAGAGTCTCGAACCCTAAAGCCTTACCTTACATCATGTATGTGGCCGGAGGAGGGCAATGACTCGCACACAGGTGAGTCTGAGCCAACACATCTCGTCCATTCGATAAGGCAAGGCATGGGTACATTTGTTCGAAGGTCCAAGCCGGGAAGAGTTCAAGGATGTACAAGCTTGAAGGCCGGTGACGATACCGGTCGAGGAACCCTAGTCCAACCAGGGCTAGGTTCGGGGTTCGGGAGTAACAGGTTGGAAAACGGGACCCAAGAACATTGATTATCAATCAAGTTTTCGGATTTGCAAACGATCTCTTCTTTACATTAATTTAAACACACGCTCACCATATATCTCATCATGAAAGCTTGAATCCATAACTTCTTAGTCATAAATAGAGTGTTTTTACCATTGCACCTAGGGGTGAGCAAAAACCGAACCGGATCGAAAAAATCGACCGAACCGAAGAAATTTGATCGGTTCGGTTCGGTTTTTAAAAAATCGGTTCGGTTTTCGGTTCCATCTTTCGGAACAAAACAAACCGACCGACCAACCGAACCAGTTTTAAATAATAATTATAAATTAATATATATATATATATATATATATATATATATATATATATATATATAATAATAATAATAATAATAATAACCTAAATTCTATTCCCAATCCCATTCCCCACTCACAAAATCGAAACCCTCGACTCCCGTCGTCCCTCTCGCCCTCCGCCGCCCCTCCCCCTCTCGCCCTCCGCCATCCCTGTCGCCCTCCGCCGCACCCACCGGCGCCGCTCTGGCCCTGTGACCAGCGCCGCTCTCGCTCACTCCTGTTCCGGCGCTGCCCTCTTGCCCACTCGTTCAACTGTCGCGCCCCCGCCCTCCCCTCTCTCTCTCACGCACGCAGCCGGCAACCGACGCCCGGTAGAAAGCCTGCTCGTCTTCACATCTGCTCGTCTTCGATTGCTCTGCCTGCTCGTCTTCACAGCAAGTAAGATTTTTTTTAAAAAAAATAGCATTTGAAATGGTGGAATAGTATGTATTGTGGAAAACTTTCCTTAAGTTTACGTTAATTACACGAGAAAACTTCTATTGAATCGATGGAAAACCACATAATTTTGTCTATTTGCTCCTTAAATTGCATGCCATTAGTACTCAGTTTATTTGTTTGTTAATTTGCTGAGTCTTAACTTAAGTATATGTTTGTTATAGTGACTCATGAAGCAAGTACAGGCTGAGTTATGTTGCTGAATTAATTTCCTGATTGTTGATTGCTCCTGATTGTTGTTGAATTGATTTCCTGATTGTAGAATTTTAATTTAAGATGCCTGCTGCTCCTAAACAATTATTTCCTGCTCTAATTGCTGCTAATATTGATAATTTGATTGTGTAAATATGTCAACACCATCATCTACTAATGAGGGAGATCCTCCTACCGAACACCAAGATTCGGCTTCGGGCAAGCCACCACTTCATCCCAACAAGAAAATGAGGTCAAGATCTGAGGTGTGGGATCACTTCACTGCCTTCTACGATGAAGATGGACAAAAAAAAGTAAATGTAACTATTTTCCTAAGAGTTACTTCTGTGACCCCAAAAGGAATGGCACTTCTACTTTGAAATCCCACATGAATACTTGTCCTAGTAGTCCTTTAAGGAGTGACACCACACAAACTCAAATTGTTTTGAAACTGGGGGATGATAAATCTGTTAGGGTAGTTGCTTGGAAGTTTGATCCTGTTTTAGCTAGAAGAAAGCTAGTAGAGATGATCATAAAAGATGAATATGCTTTTTCTATGGTAGAGGGTGAAGGGTTTATTGAGTTTGTGGGGGTTATCTGTCCTAAGTTCAAGATTCCTTCACGTTGGACTATATCTAGAGATGTATTCCAATTATTTTTAGATGAGAAAGTCAAACTGCGTGAGTTTTTCAAAAGATCTGGGACTACTGTTTGCATTACCACTGACACTTGGACATCAATGCAAAAGGCTAATTACATGTGTATCACTGCTCACTACGTTGAAAAAACTTGGACATTACATAAGAAAATCATTCAATTTTGTCCTGTAGAGAGTCATAAAGGTGATGAGATGGGTAGACAGATTGATGGTTGTCTTCGTGATTGGGGGATAGCTAGAGTGCTAGCAATTACTGTTGATAATGCAAGTGCCAATAACACTTGTGTTGATTACTTGAGAGAGAGATTAATAAGTCGGGGGTGTGATGTCGTTAGGGGAAAATATCTACATATGAGATGTGTGGCTCACATTTTAAATTTAGTTGTTGGTGAAGGGCTAAAAGTTATCAATCCATCGATAAAAAAGGTTAGAGATGCGATTAGATACGTGAGAAATTCTCCTGCAAGATTGAATAGGTTTGATGAATGTTGTGTGGAAGAAAACATTGAATCTAAGAATAGACTTTGTCTAGATGTGCCAACTAGATGGAACTCCACATTTCTCATGTTGAGTGTAGCATGTAAGTTTGAGAAAGCTTTTGAACGCTTTGAGATTGAGGATCCTCATTTTAGGATTCAATTAAATGATGATGATGGTGTGCCTACATCTTTGGATTAGGATATTGCTAGGAGGATTAGTGATATATTGCAGGTTTTCTATGAAGTTACATTGAAAGTTTCTGCTTCTCTGCATGTCACTTCTAGCTTAGCACATCATGAAATTGATACTGTTGGTAATTTGTTGAGAGATTGGGCAACAAACTCTTTAGATGAAGTTGACTGTCCTTTTGTAAAGGAAATGGGTGAAAAAATGCAGATCAAGTTTGACAAATATTGGGGTGATGCTAGAAAAATGAATAAACTTGTATACTTGGCGGTTGTTCTTAATACCCGGTATAAGTTTAAGTTTATTTCATTTTTCTTCAAAGATGAGTATGGAGATGAACAGGGTTCTAGGCTAGTGCTTGATTTGCGGGCTGCATTAGATGAGTTGTTTGAATTTTATAGAAAATTGCACCGTCCTCAATCTGTGAGTTCAAGCACTAATCATTCTTCATCTAGTAGTCAATCATGCCTAAGTTCTGTGATTAATTCATCTGATTCTGTTGAAAGTCATCCTCTAAAGAAGCCGAGATATGAAAGGAGAGATAGGTTTAACAAATTTGAAGAAGAGAGTGGTGAGAAGTTGACCAAAAATGAATTGGAGATGTACCTCGATGAAGCAAGACATTCCAGTGATGATAACTTTGAGATTTTGAAGTGGTGGGATGTAAATCAATGTAGGTTCCCAATTCTCTCACTTCTTGCTCGAGATTTTTGGCAATGCCTATCTCTACTATTTCTTCAGAATCGGCGTTTAGCACTGGTGGTCGAATACTTGATCCTTTTAGGAGTTCTCTAACTCCTAAGATTGTTGAAGGCCTCATATGTGTTCAGAATTGGTTGAGGAGGTCAAAAAAGCCAATTGATTATGAAGAGGATTTGTTTAGCCTAGAGAAGCACGAGGAAGGTTCGTCAATATTACTTTTCTTTCATTAATTACTTCTCTTTAATATTGAATGTGAAACACTTATTTATATTATTTTTTATATTTATTTAAGGTATTTCTGGGATTGGTTCAAAGGAAAAAGAAGACAAACAACAAGAAATGGAGATCGAGTGAAGAGTGATGTTCATTGCAAGATGATTGATGGTAATATCTTTTTTTATTTTAATGTTTCTATTTTAATATCGTATAATGACTCATACATATATTATATTCTTGTAGGTACAACAATTAAAAGAACTTGATGCCTGATGGACAATGGAAATGAAGAACCTGTTTTTTAAATATGGAACATGAATGAACTTTTATGTTTTATTTTTTGTAATGAAGTTTGGATTTAGGAGTAGGTTGTTTACTTGTTTGGATTTTGGAGTTGAACTTGGATTTGATGCTAGGATTTTAGAGTTATGTTTTAGAGTTGGAATTTATGTTTTCTGTTTTTAATGTTTCATGTTATGTTTTATGTTAATTATTTCTGAAAATGTGATGAGAAATTCGAAATTTACAGGATTTTTTTTAAAAAAAATATGGCTGCTGTTCGGTTATAAACCGAACCGACGAAAATCGAACCAAATTATTCGGTTCGGTTGTCGGTTCGATTCTAAAGGTTTTTGGTTCGGTTTTCGGTCGGTTTTCTTATGCGGTTCGGTTTAATCGGTTTTCAAAATTTCGGTCGGTTCTCAACCGAACCGACCGAATGCACACCCCTAATTGCACCCCAAACAAAGTATCCAATCTCTTCTTTATTACTCACTGAATGTGCAAGAAGAAGATCGGAGGGGTCAGGGGAACTCATGGAAAATAAATTTGATCTTCCCATATTTAGGGTGTGTATGGTCTAGTTTGATCCCATTTAGACAGTTTGAACTGTGAAGTATCGGTCGAATCAATAGATGCGGTTTAAAAACTTAACAAATCAAATCAATCGAATAATTTTTTCAAACCAAACTAGTCAACATTAAAACATGGCTTGATTCGACCGGTTTAACAATTTGAAATATTATTCTACAAATAATGCAAACAAGGAAATTAATACATATTTTTAACTAATATGAGTATGTATTGTGAGAATGTACAGTAGTTGGGAACAAAGCCAAATAACAACTAAAATGGCGAGCAGCCACCAAGAACGGAAGAAGGCAATCTGATGGTATAAACAACAACACTGAAAGCGTCAACCGAAAAAAAAAAGAGATATACGAGCATGAAAAGCATGGACAAACCAATTTCAGTGATATGTTGGTGCTTTTGTTCAGCTCGGCCATTCTGTACAGGTGTATAGGGACAAGAGAAAAGGTGTTGAATGCCTTCGTTACGAAAGAAAGATTTAATAGAATTGTTAGTAAACTTAGTTCCTCCATCATATTGAAATTTCTTGACCATAAAATTAAACTGATTTTCCACTAAGGTGACAATTTGCCGAAGAATAGCAGGAAAATTGGATTTAAAAGCAAGCGGATAGAACCAAGTGAAGCACGAAGAATCATCATTCATCGATAAAAGCTGCATAATTGTTGGTCCCAAAATCAGAGTAATATATATTGCAGTGAAAGTAAGTATGATATGCACTTGTTCTCCGAAACTGACTGAAACTCAGTTTCGGGTTTATCAAAGTAAGTTTTAAGCTCAAAAGGGTTATTAGTAAGTTTCACAATTATACACTTCAATACTTGGCTAAGTATTGAAGGTTTTCAAAGTAAGTTTGTGAGAACTAAGTATGATAAATTTTTAATAAAGGCAAGTAAATGACTCAGGATATTATAGTGGTTCGCACTTAATATCCTACTTTCACTCTTCCGAACTTAATCGGGAAAATCACTAAGTATCGGATTACAAGCCTTCCTGCGATCAATGGATAGCCTGTTGGCACTCTGTCCTTCGGTCTGCTATCGTCACTCGTTTGAAAACTCCTTGTAAGCTGACTCAATCTTCAGGTTGAAGTGATGACGCACCCCGCAACCTTCTTCCTGGTGATTAGGGGTGGGAAAAAATATCAAAATATTGATATACCGTACATATCGTATCGAAAAAATATCAAAAATTCTGAAATCTTGATATACCGTCATTAACGGTACGGTAAGATACTGTACCGAAAATCTACAGTACGGTAACGGTATGAGATTCTAAAATATAGGGTATACCGTCTACATACCGTACCGAATATATAAATATTATTTTTATTTTAAATAATATAATATTATTTATATATAATAGCATTTATCCTATATATTTATTTTGATATGTGTTCATATCTAATACTTTTTTAATTTTAATTTTTTATTCTCCCTCCTTCAACTTATTTTTGTTATTGAGACGTTTTAAGAATAACACCTAGATTGAAATTCTAATAATTATTAGTACATTATTATTTTATTTTTAATATTTATTTTGTTATAGTTTGATTGTTATGATGTAAATTATCATAATTGTTTTGTTATATTGAAAAGTGATTATTTGAACATAAATAATATTAGTGTTAAGACATATTTTGGTATTATAATGATTCACAATTTCATTTCTTTTCATTTAACATTTTGATATATATGGGCATTTTACTTAGTTGTGTATAGTTATTACAAAAATAATTTATATTATATTATTGCACTTGTAGAATGATAGAATATAATACAAAATAGACAATAATATTTAAATAAAGGTTAATAACAATTTTAGTTTGATGATGATAAAAAAGTAGTGAGTTGATAAAATCGCATGACATGTAATCGGAAATTGGGTTAGAAGAAAATAATAATAATAATAAGTAATTTAAAAAAAATATATGGTTAGAAGAAAAAATAACAACAAAATGAGTAACTTTTTTAAAGTTATTATCCTACATAATAAAGTATCCCACATTGATAAAGAATAAAACACACACAAATGAAAGCATCTATAAATGAACAGTCATTTTGATATCCCAGATCGGTTAGTTATCAAATACAAATGATTTGAGTCACCTATAAAATACTTCTTTGTATAGCTAATTAGTGTTATTACCTAAACCATCAATTTGGTGGTAAACGGGACAAGGTTGCCGACCACATAGCTGGTGAGAAGTTGCATTGGAACTTATTTTTTAATTAAATAATAATATTATTAATATTTATATATTATTTTAATTAATAATATTCGGTACGGTATACCATTACGGTATATCACGGTATACCGTAAAATTTTGGTACGGTACGATATACCATTATTACGGTACGATTTCAGTTTATGTTATACCAAAACTTCGGTATATCGATAGTTACGGTACGGTAACGGTATGCATTTTCTCATACCGTAAAGTTCGGTACGGTATACGGTACAATGAAATTCTTTTGGTATACCGTACCGTCCCACCCCTATTGGTGATTGGATGTTGGTACGTTCTTCCCAGAACTCAGTTTTGTTGGCAGATGCCCGTAAGAATCAGAATCCTAGAGTAGGAACTGACTGCTGTGAATATATCTTAGGAAGATATATTCACCAATAAGTAGCTTAAGCTTAAAGCTTAGCCTCGTGCTTTGAATCACGTATCATGGGATGATTAACTCGAGTTGAGAACTCAAGTCTCGTGTTAAGAATACGAAGTGATCAGTGAACTTTTGAGTGGAAAGTTTGACAGAGCTTTGGCTTATCTTAGCTTGAGATTTCGTCTATGTGAGTAACCTTTTCGGGTTGAGATGTCGACCTATTTATAGGAGAATTCTTGGGTGTTTGAAATTCTACCCGTTAGACACAAAATTCCAATCATTAGAGACATTGAGAATGTTGTCCAATCATGCCTATTGTTTGGTAGGTCTGCTCTGCTCTGAAAAGGTTGTACTTCATGTACTTTCTACCTGCTCTTGTCACACTCAATTTAAGTCCGAGGAATCCAAGTATGGACATCCTTATACTGACTTTTACTTAGCAATCATACGCCTTTAAGTCTGAGTGAGCTTGAATTGCCTTGTGTTCCACGTATTTGCGAAGTAAGGCCTCCATACCGACAATCCATAGTCAGTATGGGCAACCCTCATACTAACATCTTATAAGTCAGTATGTTAAACTCTATACTGAGTACCCATACTCAGTATAGGCCTCGGCCATACTTAGAGAAACCAAGTTTCATGCACGAACACTTCTTCACATCTCGAGCAAATCCTTTGCTCGGTCTTCAACACCTAAGTTCTATTACAACTCAAATAATCCTATACATGGATTACATTTATAATTCTAGAAACTTAATACTAAAGTAAGTTTTGACATATCAAAATATCAAATTAAGGAGGGAACTAAAACTTAGTTCCTAACAATAATAATGAAAGTTTCCAGCAAAAACAACTAGAGCCAACCCCATAGATTATAGTGTATTAAATTTAACATATGAGAAGAGCGTTTGTCATTTAATGAAAATGGTAAACTACTTGATTTAGCCAATTGACAAGATTCACATAATAGACTTTATAGAGGCTTCAGATAAAACGAAGTGATAGATAAATGTTACAATTTATTTAACAGCGAAATTAAATCAAAATCAACATATCTTAATCTAGAATGTCATAATTCAAAAGAAGCAGTTAATGAAAGACGACTTAGAGCAGTAGCTAGAGCCGGTTGAAAGCGCTCCAAAATGTAGAGATCTTGACTACGCCTACCGCTTGTGAGAACCTCCTACGTGAAGCAAAAATATAAAACTAACATAAATATATTTCTTATTTTATCAATTATAAATTGAATAGAAGTGAGACCGCGACCATACAAAAGAAGAAAAGAAATTTTTATTTATATGGCACAATTAAAAAGAATGTAAACCTTGGTTATATGCATTAACAAAATTGATATTTTATCTTTTTATCTGAAATAATGTTTAATTAATATTATTATAATTTAAATACTAGTATATAATTTATATATGGTCGATTTAACCCAAACACCAGTTTCATTCTTTAAATCGTCTGTCAAACTAATATTATAACTTGGAACTTTTCAACCAATCACCCAATTACTTCTATTAAATAAGTTTAATCCAACTAAATCATACACACCCCTAGCGATATTGACTTTTAATGTACATGTTAGATCTTGAAACCTGTACAGGTTGTTTGTGTGGAGATTCTCTACATGAATCAAAGAAAAAAGTTGGAGGGCGTTACTTGGCTGGCCCTGAGTTTGTGAAAATATAAAAAATTGATTATGATGATAAAAAATATTAATATCAATAACTAGGGTGTTTACAGTTCGGTTTTACCGATTTAGAAGTAAAGTTTTGGTCAAATCAATACGTACGGTTTATGTTGGTCCAGAAATCAGAATAATAAATATTTGCAACGAAAGTTATAAGTCTTGCACTTGGCTCTGGAAACTGACTTGACTAAGTTTTCAGGTTTACCAAAACTCAGTTTAAACTCGAAAGGTATTAAGTAAATTTCAGTTTATATACTTCAATGCTTAAACAAGTATTGAAGGTTGATGAGTTTTGTATACTGAAAGCATTTATTATAATGAGTATACGACGGTTTATTTCTCCTATCTGTTAACAATCTTACATGTATGAACAATGGTATCCTCTTATATCACCGATAGGGATGATCATACGGCGTGTTGTAGATCGCAGAAGACAGTATGATCACTTGACCTAGTGAGACATAAACCTGATCACAACGAGACAGCGTATGAGGATACTTCTGTCCGGATGGCTGCGGCATTGTCGAATAAGTAATCTGTCTTGGTTACTTGACATGCTGGTACGCAGAGGTGGCGTATTGATGGACCGCAGTGAGATGTATTCGTCTGTCTGACATCAGTGAATACAAGATCTCGTTATATTGATTGAGTCCAAACCCTAATGAAGGTTCAGGGGTTTGCACGGGTTGACAGTTGCTTTGACTTGCCATGGTGGAGAGCCTAAGTAACGTGCTCGTATATCCACATCTTGGGTAACAGCAGTTCGTGTAGTACCGCCTGAGACTGGGTTTAGGTAACCATATCCGAGTAATAGGATGGGGACATTCCCTGAGGAGCTCAATAACATTCATCGTGCCAAAGTCCTGCAGGCTGATTAAGTTCAGGCACGAGTGATAAGGTTTGAGTGGTACTACTCAGGAATAATAAGATATTAATTAATTGTAGTTAGAGCTTATCAGAGGCTCCGATTAATTAATGGATGTCCGGTAACCTTAAATATGGGGATTCTCAATTAATGCAGCCCGTTCTCATAACGTGGTAATAAAAGGGTAAGTCAGTATTAATTCTATGGTGAAAAAGAATTAATATTAATTAATTAATTGTGTCCTGGGTTGTGGACATGGGAATTAATTAATTTATAGGCCCACTTTATTATTTGCATTAGATCTCAGGTCTGGCCCAAGGAAAGTGTGCTGAACTGAGCCCAAGAGCCCATTAGGGTTTACAACCCTAGGTCTATAAATAGACAACTCTCTCTCATAAGTTGTAACACAGTTGAAACACACTAAACCTAGGAGAGAGAGAGAGGGGCGCTGATCCTGTATCAAAGGGAGGAGAATTTCGATTCTGGTCCTGCTCAAACCACAGATCTACGGAGTTCTCACCAGTAGTAGATCTGAACAGTACCAGGATACAGATCTGAAGATCTAATCTGGAGAACAACAGATTTCTTCCTTCCCTCTTTGTTTTTCAATTTTATTTAAGAAATTAGAATTCTAATTTCTGTTTTTGCAGATAAAATCGGATTGCGTGGTTGAATTCAAGATGGAAATTCAAACGCAAAAGATCGGTTCAGACTCGCCGGAATAACGGTAATTACTCAATCCACAATTCTGGTAATTAAATTCATAGGAGCATGCTAGGGTTTATCTTGTATTTAATTATGCACAATATCCATAAATCGATCCTGTTCAGTTTGATTTTGGTGATTCGGTTCACGGGAAAACCCTACAATTGGTATCAGAGGCAGATTCTTGATTTATGGCACTTTTGTGCATAATTGAATTCAGTATGCATGTATGGATTTACTGTTTTGTGGATGTTCGTTTTTGTTCCTCGTGGCAACCCGTATAATTCAGCCCGCGGTGGTTTATCCGTGCAGGGCTGAATTAATTTTATAAAATCACAAGAAAATCCGTGATTAGTGTAGATTTTGAAAAATTGTAATAGAACAGATTCTGTATTTTATTTTTCAAAATCTTTAATTGGACGGGTCGAGGACGAAGAACGAAGACAGAGCCGACGCAGGGCCGGCGGAGGACCACGGCGGGCGACAGCGGCGGTGCGGCAGGCGCGCAGCCAGGGCGTGCAACGCGCGGGCAGGTAGCGACCACGGCGCGTGGCCTGCGAGCGCGTGAGGGACCAGGGCGGCGGTGGTCGTCGTCGACTGATGTTGTCCCATCGCGGTGGCTTGTGGCTTTGGTGGTTTGTGCAATCTTGTGTAAACCCTAGGGTTTGCATTAGGGTTAGGGCAAATCATCAGATCACAAACGCCTAAATCCCAAAAGATTTGGTGAATCAAGATTTGGAGGCCCTAGAAGATTTGAGAAGATTTGTATCTATCCAAATAGATTCAGATTCAAATTGTAACAGATAGAATTTATTTTTTCTATTTTTGTGGGGCCACGAGGAATTTTTGTTTGCCTTAATTGTCCTCGTATGATATGTGATTTATTATGTGCGCAATTAAGCATGTGTAGATAATAGGAAAAGCATAATTTATCATTTTTATTATTTACAGCTTTCAAGCATGCTTATGTGATTAATTTCTTTTGTTGGATTATATTTTGGGGATTTTTGGGCATGTTTAATTATATGCAAAAATTTGGAAAATATAATAACAAAGAAATTATGTGTGCGCATATAAGAAACCTTTTAAAAGAAAAATACTAAGCAGATTTTTTAATTAAAATCAATAGACCTCCACAAAGCAGTCCTAGGCTGTAAGTGTATCTCTCGTTCTAGTAAACGTCTACGAGTGTAGCTTGCTAGTTCCTAGAGGTGCATGGGTACAGTTGTTGGGATTTCTAGACAAACAATTTAAATTATGTGAATAGTGGTAGGGTTTTGCGTAAACGTCTACGAGTGTAGCTTGCGTAGATCTCTTTCACAAGTATTCTAGGATTGATTTAAATTATAGATAACAAAAGCTTTAAGGGTTGTGCGGTATGGTTACGTGCCATTCTAAACTGTCTCTTTTGGCCGGAGTTAAATTTGTGGTTAATGGCTTAGAAGCATCTTATAATATAATGCAAGAATTGCATCCCTGTTCTTGAGAGATGGCTTGGTCTAAGGTTTTCACTAATTATTAATTTCTAGTGTCAAAAGCATCCTGACATGGTAGTGAAATTAAATGGATTGGGGCTTAAAACCCGCAGTTCTGATTGAGGGTGACATCGTAAACGTCTACGAGTGTAGCTTGCGGTGGGAACTCTTGGGCAATTAGTGGAAAACATTTGTATTTGATTTATTAAAAGGTTTTCAATGCATTTGTTTTCGAAGTTCTACATGTATGTTCTTATTTAAGATTCTTTATTGTTTAAGATATGTCTATGTCTAATGTCATCAATATTCTCGCACAAAACACTCTAACTGGTCCAAACTTCTTGGAATTGAAGCGCAATCTTGAGTACCTCCTGATTGCAGAAGAACATATGTTCGTTCTGCAAGTACTTCGTCCCGAAGTGCCAACTGCTGAATCCAGTCAAATGGATATAGACTTTTATAACAAGTGAGAGAAATCGATTAATGTAGTCAAGTGCTACATGATGACCACTATGTCGAAAGTCTTAGAGCAGCAACATCAGCACCATAGGGATGCCTATGACATCATGACGAGTCTGGAGGCAACCTATGGGGAAACTGATAGAGCCGTCAGGTTTAATCTCATGAGGGAAATCGTGAGTAAGAAAATGACTGATGGCACCTCAGTGAGAGAGGACGTAGTTACCATGACTCACCTCATAGATGAACTAATTGTGCATGGTGGAGGTATCGACGTTGAGGCTAAGGTCGATATCATACTGAACTCTCTACCCAAGTCCTCTGAGAGTTTTAGGCTGAATGTTGTCATGAACAAGAAAGAGCATACTCTTAACGAGTTGCTCAATGACTTGATGGCAGCGGAATCAATCATGAACCCTCAGAAGGTTGCCTTGGCTACTTCTGGTAATCTCTCTACTATACCGAAAAGTATGAAGCGGAAGAAAGGAATTAAGAAACGGGCCATGAAGACACCTGAGAAGGATGGTGGGGCTGGGAAAAAGCCTTAGGTAGCGACTAAAAGGGACAGGTGCTTCAGGTATGGTAAGAAAGGACATTGGAGGAAAGATTGTCAAGCCAACAAAGCTAGACAAGGTATGCCATTTGCATGTATAACTGTAAGCGTGATTAGAGTCCGTTGTTGCTCTTCTAGAGTTGTAAGCACTGACTTGTTGATCATGTTGTTGTACTTTGCAGGGGACCGTGCCGACAAGGCTGGTGAATGATGGCAAGAAGATACCAAACTGGATGAAGGCAACGTTCTATGACGGAGCTTCAAGGAGTTTTCTTTTCTTTATGTTTTGATGAATTAAGTACATTTGAGAGTTTATTTGTGGGTCGTGGTTTATCGGCAGGACAAATTTTATCAACTTTTATGGATATTTGTTATTTATGATTTTATCATTGGTAGTAACAATGTTATCCGTTATGGGATGTTGATTTACAATCTTTATGTTACTTCGATCAAAACATGTCCTTTATATTGCACGTAATTCATCCAAAATTGATAATCCTAGAAAGAGAAAACTTACTTCTTCAGATGAGGATCTTACATATCTCTGGCACTTGAGACTGGGTCACATCAGCTTGAAGCGGATTCAGAGACTTGCAGATGACGGTACATTGGACTTAGTCCGGGCTGTACCTTATCAAGTCTGTGAATCCTGCATCGAGGGCAAGATGTCAACTAGGCCTTTCAAGGCTAGTCAGTCTCGAGCAGAGGAAGTGTTGGAATTGATCCATTCTGACTTATGTGGACCGATGTCCACGCAGGCTCGTGGAGGGTACGAGTACTTCGTCACTTTCATTGACGATTACTTAAGGTACAGATACGTTTACCTGCTTCGCTACAAGTATGAATGCTTTGAGAAATTCAAAGAGTTCAAGGCTGAAGTAGAAAAGAAGGTCGGGAAAACTATCAAGTCATTGTGATCTGACCGCGGTGGCGAATACCTCGGTAATGAGTTCCTGCAGTATTTGTTAAAAAACAGGATTACATCCCAGTGGACTGCACCGGGTACTCCCTAGCAAAACGGTGTAGCTGAAAGAAGAAATATGACTCTTCTAGAGATGGTAAGATCAATGATAAGTTATGCAAACTTACCAATTTCATTTTGGGGCTACACATTGGAGACAGAAGCTTACGTGCTTAATGTGGTGCCTTCTAAATCAGTTCCTAAGACGCCTTCTGAGCTCTTCCTTGGTCGCAAACCTAGTTTGTGCAAGGTTAGAGTATGGGGTTGTCCGGTACACGTATTGTCTAAGGAACCTGATAAGTTAGAAAGAAGGTCAAAAGTAATGTTGTTCATAGGGTATCCCAGGCAAACGAAAGGTGGTTACTTTTACTGTCCTGAGAGTCAGAGAGTCGTTAATAGCACCAATACTAGATTCTTGGAGGACGAGTATGTGAGTAATCACAAGTCAATGAGTGATATCGTTCTTCAAGAAATTGAGAACAAGAATGCAATTCCAAGGGAAGGGGAACGTGTAGATGTGGGTGCACCTGTGAGAGGCACAGCACCACAGACACGTTCTTCAGTGCAAGGTGCAGGACCACAAGTTACAGCACCTACTACTGACACGGCACCGATGCCTCGTCGTAGTGGGAGAGTTATTTTCCAACCGGAAAGGTACATGTTCGTGGGTGAGTCTTCGGACTTGAGCCCAGAAGACGGACATGAGGACTCTGACCCATTGACTTACGAAGAGGCAGTGCAGGACAAGGATGTTGCCAAATGGCGTGTCGCCATGGATTCTGAAATTGAATCCATAACTGCTATGGATGTATACCAGAAAACTGATTTGCCGGACGGCTTTAGGGCCATAGGGTGCAAATGGGTATACAAGAGAAAGAAAGGGGCGGATGGAAAGATCACGGATTTTAAGGCCAGGCTGGTGGCAAAGGGTTATAATCAGAAAGAGGGCATTGACTATGATGAAACCTTTTCACCCGTAGCCATGCTCAAATCCATCCGGATACTCCTTGCCATAGCTACGCATATGGACCTCGAGATCTGGCAGATGGATGTCAAAACCGCTTTTCTAAACGGTTACCTTGAAGAAGGTAGGGACATCTATATGTAGCAACCCGAGGGTTACATAAGCAAGGGCGAAGAACATCTTGTCTGGAAGCTTAGAAAGTCCTTGTATGGGCTTAAGCAAGCTTCAAGGTCGTGGAACTTACGTTTCAACGATGTGATTAAATCCTATGGGTTTGCACAGTTGGAAAACGAAAGTTGTGTTTACCGACTTTGTGTCAGTGGGAGCGTGGTCTTCCTTGCACTATACGTTGATGACATACTCCTACTTGGAAACAACGAGGGAATGATGTCGGAAATCAAGGCTTGGTTATCCGAACATTTCCAAATGAAGGATCTGGGAGAAGCTGGCTACATTCTTGGGATTAAGGTCTTACGAGATCGTAAGAGAAGAATGTTGAGCTTATCCCAGGCATCCTATGTGGATACTGTGATAGCCCAGTTCAGCATGCAACTCGCCAAGAAAGGCTTGCTACCTTTTAGACATGGCGTTCATCTTTCTAGTGGGCAGTGTCCTCAGACATAGCGGGAGAAAGATAAGATAAGTCTTGTACCATATGCTTTGGCTGTGGGTAGCCTCATGTATGCGATGTTGTGTACCATGCCAGATATCTTTTATGTCGTTGGCATGGATGCAAGATATCTTTCTAACCCTGGACAGGCGCACTGGGCTGCTGTAAAGCACATCCTCAAATATCTGAAGAGAACTAGGAATTACTGCCTAGTTTATCAAAGTGAGGATTTGTGCCCTGTGGGTTATACAGAATCGGATTTCCAAGGGGACCAGGATGAGAAGAAATCGACCTCAGGATATGTGTTTACCCTGGGAGGTGGAATTGTATCTTGGAGGAGCTCAAAGCAGAAATGCATTGCTGACTCCACCATGGAGGCGGAATATGTCGCCGCCTCCGACGCCTCGAAAGAGGGGGTATGGCTCAGGAACTACCTTTTAGAGTTGGGCGTGATCCCAAGTTTGCCGAGGAGCATCATAATTTATTGTGATAACTCTGGTGCAGTGGCAAACTCAAAGGAACCGCGGTCTCACAGGGCAAGCAAACACATAGAGAGAAAGTACCATATCATACGAGAAATCGTATCGAGGGGCGATGTGCAAATCAAGAAGATTGACACTGCTGATAATCTTGCTGATCCATTTACAAAGAGCTTGCCGCAGAAAGTTTACGAAAGACATATTCGTAAGCTAGGTCTGAGGTGGATGCAGACCACTGACAGTGGTTAAAGAGACAGCAGACTAGATAGACGGACTGTATACTCTGTAATAGCTTAGTTATGCTTTGAGTATAAGTGGGAGATTGATGGGTTTTGTATACTGAAAGCATTTATTATAATGAGTATACGACGGTTTATTTCTCCTATCTGTTAACAATCTTACATGTATGAACAATGGTATCCTCTTGTCTCATCGATAAGGACGATCATACGGCGTGTTGTAGATCGCAGAAGATAGTATGATCACTTGACCTAGTGAGACATAAACCTGATCACAACCGAGACAGCGTATGAGGATACGTCTGTCCGGATGGCTGCGCCATTATCGTAATAAGTAATCTATCTTGGTTACTTGACATGCTGGTACACAGAGGCGGCTAGGGTTTACAACCCTAGGTCTATAAATAGACAGCTCTCTCTCATAACTTGTAACACAGTTGAAACATTAAACCTAGGAGAGAGAGAGAGAGGGCGCCGCTCCTGTATCAAAGGGAGGAGAATTTCAATTCTGGACTTGCTCAAACCACAGATCTACGGAGTTCTCACCAGTAGTAGATCTGAACAGCACCGGGATACAGATCTGAAGATCTAATCTGGAGAACAACAGATTTCTTTCTTCCCTCTTTGTTTTTCAATTTTATTTAAGAAATTAGAGTTCTAATTTCTGTTTCTGCAGATAAATCGGATTGCGTGGTTGAATTCAAGTTGGAAATTCAAACGCAAAAGATTGGTTCAGACTCGACGGAATAACGGTAATTCCTCAATCCACAATTCTGGTAATTAAATTCATAGGAGCATGCTAGGGTTTATCTTGTATTTAATTATGCACAATATCCATAAATCGATCCGGTTCAGTTTGGTTTTCGTGATTCGATTCACGGGAAAACCCTACAAAGGTTTCAAAGTAAGTTTGAAAACTTAAATGCAGAAACCTAAATAAGGCAAGTAAATAAGACATGATATTTATGGTGGTTTGGAATCAAAGTCCTAGGTCCACTCTTTCGAACTTAATCAGGAATCCACTAAGTTTTAGTATACAAGCCTTCTCACGATCTATGGACAGCCCATCAAAATCCTCCGTCCTTCGGTCTGCTGTCATCACTCGCCCAGAAACTCCTTGTACGCTTACTCTTTCTTCAGGTTGAAGTGAGGACGCACCCCAAAACCTTCTTCCTGGATGGTTGGATGTTTCTTGGTTCTTCCCAGAACTCAGTTAGTTGGCTAGGCCCGTGATAATGAATATCCCAGAGTGTGATACTGATTGCTATGAATATAACTTTGGAAACTTATATTCACCAAGAGTGTAGCTTCAGCTTAAAGCTTCAGCCTCGTGCTTTTAAACAAATGCACGGAAGCGGAATAACTTAAGTAGGAAACTTAAGTCTCGTGTACTTGGAACACGAAATTTAGAGAGCTTGAGTAGAAAGTTGAGCAGAGTGTTGGCTTAGCTTTTCACAGGAGTTTCGATTGTGATTATGCAGAGATGTCGAACTATTTATAGGTAGCCTAGGACGATAATTTGAAATCTTCCCGTTAGACTGTGAGATCCAGCCGTTAGAAACAAAGACTTCTTCATCCAATCATAAACATTCTTCGTGCTTTGCTCTACCACCTACTTTTCACCTTTTGCAGTGTACTTTCTACCTGCTCTTGTCAGACTAAGTTTCAGTCCGATGAATCTAAGTTTGAGGTTTCCTCGTACTAACTTTTTGACTTATCATTGAGGTGTTTCAAGTCTGACTTCGAACACTTGAGTTTCATGTGCATTTAGAATGCTGAAACTGAAAACTCATATTCCAAAGTCAGTTTCATTTTCCATCTTACTTCGTGAAACTCAGTTTCCAGAAACTAAGTTTCTTGCCTTACTAAGTTTCAAGCATGGAAACCTTGTCTTCAGAACTTCAAGTTTATCTTGGATTCTTCTCTTCAAGCATAGAATCTTGGTTCTTGATCTATTGAGCTTTGTCTTCTGATTTCTAACAATTTTCTGCTCGATCTTCAGCAACTAAGTTTCTAGTCTATTACAACTCGATTAATCCTATACAAGGATTACATTTAAAGACTCTAGAAACTTAATACTAAAGTAAGTTTTGACATATCAAAACATTAAATTAGGAGGTGAACTGAAACTTAGTTCCTAAAAGTTTGAGAATGTTCTAAATCAAAATAGCTAAATAATTTATCTAAACCAAATCAACCAACCCGTATAAAAACTGTTTGGTACAACCGATTTGACGGTTTGAAATATATTTCAACTTTTAACAATATACAATAATATATAGAGAGTTGAGGCTTTAGTAAATTTATAGAAAATTAAATGTAAAATAGTTGATTTCTATAATTTGTCAAGATATTCAGTTTGGATCCACTTAAATCGTATTTCCTTTAATTTAAAATATCTAAATCCTAACTTTTTTTTATTATTATTAAGTTGACTTAAATCAACTCACTAATTTCAAATTGAATTAAGATCGCAACCTCTAACTTCTTAATGATTGCTTAAATATGACTGCTTACATTATGAATCAACATAATGTAGACTCCAATATTATGAATTCCAACATCTCATCGTACATTTTAGGCGGTAAACAAGTTGTTGGGACCGCAACTTCAAAATTATAATGATATTGTTTTGCTTTTAGTTAATAAGCTTCCACGGTTTATTTTTGACATTTTTAAAAAAACTTCATACTAATAAAATGATGTAAACTCTAATTATATATAAAGAAACTTTTCCTTATTTTCTTAATGTGGCACTTGGGTTTACTAATACCTAACACAAATACTCCAATAACTATATTACTAGCAAATTTATATTGAAAACTAGAAAAAAAAAAATGAGACAAAATAACAATAAATAGAATATAAAGTAACTACTCATGAATGAAATTTAGATTTTGAAGTACTTTGTTCATTATATAATCAATTCAATAAATTGGTTGCAGAGATATTGTTGAATATCCCACATCGACTGTGGACCTGAGAGTATATCACCGTATAATGGTTAAGGTGTTGGTAGTTTGGGGACTTCATTGTAAATTTTTGATGTGAAATATTTAGTTTTTTCGAAATTAAATATTACAAACTTAATCTACGCGACGTGTAGATGATCGTGGTATATTTATTTTCTCCAAACCGAATTCCGGTGAGTGAGAAATGAGTCCACGAAGTGATACGGTTGGTGGGTTTACATAAGTGGAGTATGTAATAAATGAAGTCCCACAAGTCCCACATTGGTTAATTACAATAATTAATCTATGTTTATAAACCTTTATGGTTGAGGTGTGTACTAATAAGATATGGAGTGTATGTGGCACCCGGTGGCGTCCTCGCATGTCGCTGTTGCTCGCCCCGCCCTGCTGAGGTCGTCTGCTAGCAGAGCATCGAGCGTCCGTGCCCGTGACTCGAGCCCCGGTTCCTCGCTCCAGCTTGGTTCTTGGCAATTGGTCTTTGGGCTCTTGGGTCCTTGGCTTGGCTTGGTCCGCTGTGTCTTATCTTTTTGGGCACTTGAATTCAATCTGTGAGCTCGACATGTGGACTATCGACGTGGCTGGGACTGTCAACGTGGTGCACACGGAACATGTGACGTGACTAATGAGTCAGCTATATGTTGCAATTGTGTGTCGAACGGTTACTATCTCCCGCTTGTAATGGCTCAGTGTTGATTGCAGCAACCGTAACAAACAGGCTCCCCCCAGGCGGTACATGTCTATAAATAGGCACACATAGGAGCTGTCTCCGGTCCCCTGATCCCAGACGAGAGACAAGCTCACATAGCCAGATACTGCATCTTTATTCCCATATTGCTGCAACTTTTTCGTTGTTTTTAAGCAACTCGGTTTCACCTCCGTTCAGTTTGTTGGAACCTTTCCAATTGCGGTGCTGCCTCGAAAAGGACGAAGTTGTTTTACCTTTGGGGATGATCGCCAGTTAACGAGCACTACGTTGACAAATTCGTCTTGCGGGAAGAGGGCTTCCTCGACTCGGCTGATTATTTAATTTTTGTTATTTTATTTATTCTCGTACTAGTAGTACTTGCAGTTCTATTTGTAAAATCTTGCATTACTAGATATATTTTGTTGCAGTGTTTTCAGTCTTGTAACACAGATCACATTTCCTACAGAAAGTCCCTCTCCTTATAAGTTGGTTTTGTAGGGAGAGAAATGGTATCTATACATGGTATCAAAGTCGGCCTGGTTCGATGAAGGGACCCAAATTATCCTGATGATGGGACCTTAATTATCCCGATGATGGGATTCCGTAAACGGGGTGTATTGAATATCTCACATTGACTTTAAACCTAGAAATATACCACCATACAAGTGAAGGTCCCTCTCCTTAGTAGAGTCTAAAACAAGCAAAATTAATACAAATATATTCGAGTTTGATTGGAACTGTTGATTTTTTTAAATAAGTGATTGAGAATGAAGTATCGATCTAATAACTTTTTATTCGATTATTCTTACACATAGGATCTCCACTACTGAAACTGGAGTAAATCTTGTTGAAATCTCCAACTCTTCACTCCCTCATTCCATTATTTCATAGAATGAGAGATATAGCTAGGGTTTAGAAAAGAACTGGAAAAAAAAAAAAAAAAAAAAGTCAATCAAAGAGAAGATGGTGATTTCAGAGAAAGATTTTCATTTCACCACAAGTATTCACAATTGGAGCTCTCAGACAAGAGCTCATCCAACAAATCAGACCCCAAATCATGAAGAACCACCACATCCGCCTCCTCTCCGGCCACATCTTGCTGCTTTTTACGAGCGCGTTGCCGCGCAGACATGCTTATCATCTTGTGAGACTCCTTGAGAGCTTTGGCAGGCGATGAGCCCTCCTTGCACCTGAAGTTCATCTTCTGAAGCGAGTGCACGACTTTCTCCAAGGGGAAGTTGAGGGGGACGAGGGCGCCTCGCATGGCGAATGCAGCTTGATCATAAGCTAAAGCAGCCTCTTCTGCAGTGTTGAACGTTCCAAGCCAAACCCTAATTCCATGCCTCGTGGAATCCCTGATCTCTGCTGCATATTTCCCCCACGGTCTCTTTCTTACCCCTATGAACCGCCTTCGAGGCGCCTCGTTGCCGCCGTTGAACCAGAGGATATTATGGTCTTCTTGCTTCACCGCCGATGAAGGTTTCATTCTGCAACATGTGGTTGATGAAGCTGCTGATGAGTTGTTTTTTTTTTTTTTTTTTTTTTTTTTGAGGAGAAAAGGAGTTGAAGATTGTTGGAGGAAGTTAGATGGTTTGGCTTTATTATTTATATGGGTGGATTTTGTTTAGGTATATATGGTGATATCAGAGCTCCCATGCTTATCATTAATCATAGTTTTTTTTATTCTTTTAAGTGATTAATTTGATTGGGTTTTGAATTGTTGAATGTTGAATTCTACCAATTCAATTATTAGCTTGTTTGGATTAAGCATTTTTTTTTTCAAATTCTCAGATGAGAATTTGAAATGATGTGTTTCTTTATTGTATATGATGTCTCACTATTTTTATTGTAAGACGAATTTATTGAAATGATGTGTTTCTTTATTGTATATGATGTCTCACTATTTTTATTATGAGACGAATTTAATAAAATAATGTATTTCTTTATTGCAAGTGATGTATTTCTTTGTTGCAAATAATGTAAATTTTAAAAATGAAATGATGTATTTAATTTATTGAAATGATGTATTAAAGTCCGTCTCATAATAAAAAAAAATGGTGAGACCGTCTCTCGAGAGAACAACTCTTTTTTTTTTCCTCAAAAGTCTTGTTCCTCTTGAATTATATTATGATGTGATTAACTATATTTCTTGGAGATATTTCTATAATGTGCAAAAATATTTGAAGGTATCGAGATGGATATGCTTTTCTCGTAGTGAAAAAAAATATTGATTAGTTTTATTAAGTTCACATTGATCGATCCAAATTATTTATTTCTCAATGTCAACTCATAGTAGTGATGTTGTTTTTGAATCGTTCTTGTTTTAGGTGATATAAATTAAATAACCAACAATCATCCCAAATTCGCGCATTAAAACCCTAGATTAATTCATATTGAAAATCAATTTTATCCATTAATGTAGTTTTCTATAAAGTGAGTATTTTTTAGAACAAAAGTGAGTAATCTACTGATACTTAGATTATTTAACAAATATATTAAGTTTTTTTTTAAAAAAAAAATACAAATATATTGAGCTAATGCCTTAATGAAGAATCCCATTTTACATAATTAGTAGATATAATTTGACCTTCAAGAAGGTCTATCAAGCCTAATAAATTGTCTCATTCGTTAATTTATAATTTAAAGATTATATAATACATAAATATATTTTTTGAGTAAATATTGTGAAGTTGAATACTTAATTAATTTATACTCTTTTCTTTTAAATATTGAGAATGTTAATTTTATAAAGTTAATAATTTTATATTTTATATTATGTTTAATTAGAGTTTGCTTACAAGTTCACAAGTAAAATAATAAAAAACTCAAGTTTGGTGCTTTTAATAAATGAGCTCAAACGAATTTTATCAAATTAAAATTTGAATTTATAATTTACGAATAACTTGATTCATTTACCGTTCTATAATTAAATAAATACATATTTGATATTCCCCAATCTTTTGTCTTTTCCGTCGGCGGTGACACCTTATTTTCTTTATAAAGAATGGGATTAACATTTTAAAACTATACAACTATGAATTTTATATTAATTTCCATGTTATTACATCAAGACATAGAAGGTTTCTCTCTTTTCCAGATCATAAAACTGAAATTTCACTGTCCCATTTCATATAAACTTTATTATAATCTGCCTCAAACATGGGAATTTCTACGAGGAGGAGTGTACGGTTCTTCATTTCTTTTACTTGTCTAGTGCTTAGTAATAAAGCCTTTTTAATAAAGTAAATAATCAATTTCGAGATTTTTTTTATTAAAATTATTTTATTATTTATGTATAAGATTTTCGTTTTGGTAAAAAAAAAAAGAGTGGCAAAAGAATTGTTCATAAGAAAAACATTTTGAAAGGGTAAATAGGAGATAATATTTTAAATTATCGATGTCTTTGGAAAAGTATTCAAATGTATTATCTTCAGTTAAAAACACTCAAATCTTAACTTCCATTTATGAATTACACCAAAATGAGTTAACACCGTTAATTACAGATGATTCAGTAGTTAATTAAATGTCACTTGACATCCCACATGATAAATTAAAATGGCTTCATTTTATCATCGGGTTAAAAATGCTAAGAACAAGAAGATTCACAAATTTGATTTGCCATAAAACGACGTTATTTTGATTTGTCATATGGAATGTCAAGTGACGTTTAACTGCTGAATCATGTTTTGATTTATCACGTGGGATGCCAAGTGTTTTACTGCTGAATCATCAATATTAACGGACTTATTTCGTTTTGGTCTAATTCATAAACAGAACTAAAGATTATAGTATTTTTAACTGACGACAACATATTGGAGTATTTTTCCGAAAATATCAATAGATCAGAATATTATCTCCTATTTACTCTTTTGAAAATTAAGTTCAAAATTTTCATCGGATTAGCTGGAGCCTATTTAGAAGTGGTCTGTTGTAATGACTTGACCAACATGTACATATTCTGCAATTGACTTGAATAAGTGTAGGTTCATCGTAGTATGATATCCCTATGTTTGAATTAGTATTTTATCTCCCCTCATTTTCTATCATTTATCATAATCATTTTTCATTATATACTCATTAGAAGTTAAAATAATCCAATTCTGATAAATTCGAAGCTTAAAAACACTAAGACTAATAAAGACTCATTTATCTAGGGCTCTAAAAGAACCAAACGGTTCGTGAATTACTCGGATTTCGACTTAATAAAAATCCGTTCGAGCTCGTTTAGTAAAGTTTGTTTATTAAATAAAATAAACTGAGCATCATAATATTCGACTCGTGAGCAAGTTCGTTAGCTAAAATTAAAATAATTAATTTATCAAAATAATATTTTCATTATTTAAGCACAACAAGAATGATCAATTTGTCTATAGCAATGAGAAAAAATTGAATTGAGCACTTATATGATAGTATTAAATTTGGAATAATTATTTTTTCTTTTAAAATAATTATGAATATTTTATTTATATTATAAATATATTCGATAAAAAAAAATTAAAGCTCGACTCGATATTAAACCACTACCAAAAATTCGCATTTTTGCGAAGGAAAAATCCATCGCGAATCCGTCGCAAACTGCTGTTTTGCGATGGATTTTGTCCGTCGCAAAAACCGACCAAAAATTGAAAAAATTTGCGACGTAATTTCCCGTCGCAAATTAATTTCCTTCAAAAATTAATTTTAAGTTTTTTTTAACCGATTTTGAATCGGACGGTCAACCATTAAATTTGGTGGTCTGCGCCCAAGGTGATTCGAACTCGGCACCTCCTGCACCTGCACGCGTTACTGCTGGACCAAACACACATCTCATTCAATATACGTACTAAAAAATATACATATTAAAAAAAAAAGATTTTACAACGGATTTGCGACAGAATTTTCTGTCGCAATTCGGTTGCAAAATTTAAAATTTTATTCCATCGCAATTCTGTCATTAGTTCATCGCTAATTCGCGACCCATTTTGTTCGGTCGCAAATTCGTCGCAAATTTTCAATTTTTTTGTAGTGAACGAGTCAAGTTTGAGCACAACATTACTCGGCTCGACTTGATTCGATCACGAAGTCTAGCAACGTTCAGAGGCATGATGAAGCAGCCAACCATATGGCTCGAAACAAAAGCATTTTCAATTAATTAAACAGCATGAGTAACCAGCCAAAGTTATGGAAAGAGGGCTACATACATTATTAGGTTGAGAAATTTATAATTGTTGGTAATTTGGGTAGGGGTGGCAATTCGTGCGGATCGGATCTTTATCGTGTCAATCCGTTATCGACCCGATCCGTTAAGGTCAAATCCGTATCCGATCCGTTAAGAAAAATTAAAATCCGTATCCGTATCCGATCCGTTAAGCTCAAATTCGTATCCGCACGAATCCGATCCGTATCCGTTAAGGATCCAATAAGTATCCAATTCGAATGATCTGTAATGTATCCGACCCGATAAAGATCCGATAAGAATCCGACTCGGATTAATTCAATAAGAATCCGTTTCAATAAACACAATTATAATCCAATAAAAATTTGATAAGATAATACAAAATATTCATATTTAATTGTTCAAATAATGTGTTTGATAAATAAATAAAACTGCAACTTCATTTGAAACTAAAATTCTCAATCAAATATCCGAAGATACATAGATAAATCTTAAATTCTCTAGTGGTCAAACATTCTCATTTCTAAATACTGATCAATCTTTCACCTTAGTCGTCAATACTCCACTTATAATTTTGAGGGAGAGAAATATTAATTAAAACTTTAAGATTTATAACAAATTAAATAAATTATAATAAATACTTTTAATCTATCATGGTGAAATTGAAATAGTTGAGACAATTAATGAGAATCTACAATGCTTTCATCAACATTAAAATTTAAGATCTCACCTTTTAGTTAATCCGTTGTTGATACAACTTAATTGAAAACTTGAAGTTGAGAAAAAAAGAAAGTTATTAAATTTTGATAGTAGAAGAAAAAAATATAATTAATAGATAAATAAATATACTTTTTAGTGGTGAATTAATAAAATGGGACACGAATAATGAAGAACCAAGAGATTTGAGTTTTTGAAAGAACTTTAAATCTATATTAGTATATCAAAATCAATTAATTAATTATTATATTTAAAAATAAATAATTTTTATTAATTTATTAACAGATATCCGTATCCGATCCGTATCCAATCCGAATCCGATCCGAAATTTTTGTGTCCTTATCGTGTCGATCCGATAAGGATCCATATCCGATAAGCCTCAATCCGTATCCGCTATTATCGTACAGATTTGTGTCGGATTATCGGATCGGATCAAAAATTGCCACCCCTAAATTTGGGTACTTTGTGGTAAATTCCCGATATGAAATATTTAATTTTGTCGTAATTAAATATTACCAACATAATCTACGCGAAGAGTAGATGATTGTGGTATATTTGTTTTTTCAAATCCGAATTCCGATGAGTGAGAAATGAGACCACGAAGTGACACGGTTGGTGGGATTATTACATAAGTGAAGTATGTAATAAATGAAGTGTATCCCACATTGATTAATTAAAGTAATTAATCAAGGTTTAAATACCTTAATGGTTAAGGTGTGTAGTAACCAAGTGTGCAGTGTATGTGGCACCCGGTGGCTCGCCTCATGCGCTGCCGCTGCTGCTCGCCTCGCCCCGCCTCGGCCTACGGCCTCAGCGAGACCGATGGCCGAGTGCCCGTGCCCGTGACCCGTGCCCCGACCCCGGTCTCGGTTTCGGCTCTTGGTTCTTGGTTCTTGGTTCTTACCGTTACAACTTGAGAGTTTTGAATGGCTCGACCATTACACCGTGTTTAATGCTTGTAACGTCTCCAGCATTAATGGAGAGACAGGTTCCCCCTTGGTGTAACTCGCCTATAAATAGGCTTATCTTGAGTTGTCTCCGGTTAATCCCGACGTACCCCAGATAGTGAATAGACGTGTTCCCCGTCGCCCGACTAGAGACAAGCTCTCACAGCCTATACTGCAACTTTTTGCTCATATTGCTGCATCTTTTCCGTTGTTCTTCTGCAACTCAGTTTCGCCTCTGTTTAGTTCGCCAGAGCCTTTCCGATTGCGGTGCTGCCTCCGAAAGGACGAAGTCGTTTTACCTTTGGGGACAAACCGTCGTTAGACGAGCACTGCGTCGGTGAATTTGTCTTGCGGGAAGAGGGCTTCCTCGACTCGGCTGGGATTTATCCCGTTTCGTTTTCTTTTATTTATTTAGTTCATTTTATTTCAATTGTTCTCGTACTAGCAGTACCTGCAGATATAGTTGTAAAAATTTGATGTACTAGACATAATTAATTGCAGTGTTTTCAGTTCTTCTTTATAGATCTTTGAACCAACAATAAATTCATTTTCCCATTTCAATTATAAAAAATAAAAAAAATAAAAAAAAAGAGAGAGTGTTATCATATAAATGTTGTGTCAAAGTCAGAAAAATAATTTTAAAAAGAGTTAATACAGTAGCAAATTTAACATTTAATTAATGTAATAAATCAGTCGAGATATGTTCACGTCAGTAAGATTTGCTTACTCAGATAGAAGCATGCTCAATCAATAAATCATCTTAAATATGCTTTACTTCCAGTCAGCCTACGGTGTTAACACCACAAATTGAAAGATAAAGATTTAGTAAACTTAGTCACAAACATTTATGTTTGATTAATACATAAAAGTAAATCTAATTAACTTTATAGAGATGACCAACACTAAATCTCATTTATATATTTATACAAAATTAAGCTTGTAATTACACTTTCCTTTTTCTTTTCCGTTTAGTCAAACTAATTTATTATGAGAAATCATGCAATTAAGCTTGGATATTTTGCTCAACTATTTAAGCATACCTACTTCCACTATAATTATTACTCTCTCCGTCCCGGCTGAATTGTCCCGGGTTGACCGGGCACAATAACCAAGGAGTGTGAGTGTAAAGTAAGTTGAGTGGAATTAATATTTTATTATTGAGTGTTAAAAAGTTGCCTTTTTAGGTAATGGGACAATTGAGGTGGGACGGACGAAAAAGGAAAGTGGGACAATTGAGGTGGGACGGAGGGAGCATTTATTTGGAGTTTTATTGATTCAGAATCCAAAAGATAATATATTAATTATCGATTCAGGACTCGAAAGATTAATTGTCAATTCAGGATTTGAAAGATCACAAAAATTATCAATCCAGAACTTGAAAGATCATACAATTCTCAATCCAGGACCTCGATATCAGTTCTTAGATTGAGAATTGTTTGATCTTTTGGGTCCTAAATTGACAAATCATCTTTTGGTTCCTGAAATGATAATTTTACTATCTTTAGGGTCCTGAATCGACAATTTTCCTATTTATTTTATAACTAACCCTTTTAATATATGTCTTAAATTAATAATGAAATGGAATTTTAATTTGGAGATCCAAAACAAAATTAATAATGGAATTCTCTTGCGCGCAAAAACCTCTTCTTCCTAATTCTCCTACTCTTGTCCATCAAATT
The DNA here is from genome assembly GCA_026898455.1 of Plectranthus barbatus. Taxonomy (NCBI): domain Eukaryota; kingdom Viridiplantae; phylum Streptophyta; class Magnoliopsida; order Lamiales; family Lamiaceae; genus Plectranthus; species Plectranthus barbatus. The sequence goes on from JAPKLW010000472.1 coordinate 255,502, forward strand.
TTCTCAATTTGCTCTTTTCCTCTGCCTTCTGGCTTCTACTATTCATCTGGCTCTGTCAACTTCCGACTACAAACCACCAGCACTGCCGCCGTGGCTGGCACGGCCACTACCGTCGATGATGAAAGATATGGACTAAGATTTTGTACTAATTAGATTAGTACAATATTAATTAGATTAATATATCTTTCTAGATAATATACTAATATGATTAGTATATAATATAGTAATTGGATTAATATCTATTTTGGTAATATATTAATAATAAGATTATTAATTATTGGAATTGATATGGAAATAAATAAGGCTCAACTCTTATTAAATAAGATTTGAGACTCTCCTCTATATATAAGAGAATAACTTATTCTTAGAGAATAAGAATTAACGTGACTAATAGAGAAGAGAGAGAATTTGTTTTCCTAGGCATTTTTCATATCAAAATACACAAAGCCTAGGGTTTTGAGTTCTACGCCTCCATAATTCTCTCTAGGAATTCCTAGCGTTTCTGGTTTGAATATACACCGTGAATTGGATTCTGCACCTGATTGATTCGACACGTGGATACCTCTAGTGGTGGATTCGCGCTCCAGGGCAAGTCAGAATCGCTTGTGTTCTACGGAAGAAACTGTAAGTTTTCCATTTTATCCACGTTGAATCTCTACGCATGATATTAATTATTAATCTAGATTTGTTCGTTGATAATTAATTCCACTGCGTTCATTAGATGAAATCAACGAAACCCAACAAAGGATTCATCAGAAGAAAAAACACAGGGCACGCAAGAGTTCATGATTTCCTTCGCATCACCACAGAAGCTCTCATTAGGTTTCAACCACAATTTCGACCCCGACAAATTCTTGCCGTCGGTTGGCAGCTCACTCCCCCGCTACATTTCATACAATCATGCCCCGACGACGAGCCCCTCCGTCGTCTACGTACACATGCAAAGATTACTCATGTCTGAAACAACCTGTAAATAGGATGGCCTTGGTTTGGTTCTTGTTGGGCCTTTTATTTGTTTAGCCCAACCTATCTCCGAGCCCATTCCTTTTGGTTGTGTTTATGGATTGTGGGCGGGCTCTGTTGGTTCGGGTTTGGCAGTTTCGGGTAGTAAGTTGGGGCGGTTTCAACCGCTCCTACTATATATGGAGTGTGACCCGGTTTATCTCATTCATCCTGAAACCTAACCCTAATTGTGCGCCGCTCTCTCTCTCTCTCTTCGATATACGCTCTCCCTTCTCTCTTCCTTTGTGTGCGATCAGAGGGGTTATTCCGGTGAGCCATTGTGAGATCGAGAGTTCCTAAACCTTAGGCAACCTTTACTGTTTCCCTTTCGGCCGGAGGAAGGCTAGAACCCACATCGGTGTGTTCTGAGCCATCACTTTTGTCTCTCGCTTCTTGGGGTGGGCTTGAGGTGCCGTTCATCGGAGTTCCTACCTTCAGAGGCTCAAGATTGTCCAAGCTTCAAGGTCGGATCAGATCCGAAGTGGAACCTTAGTCCAATCAGGGCTAGGTCGAGGTCCGGGCGAAGTAACAGGCCGGTAACAGACGAGCGGTGGCCTGATACCCAACAGTGGTATCAGAGCCAGGTTGCGCCGCGAGTCTGCAAGCCTGCTTCCCCCGTCGAACCTACGTCGTCGGTGCCCCAGGGCACGAAAGGTAATACGGGGTTCCCCTCTTCTAGGGCCCCGCTCAGGTATAGGGCTCGCCCTTCTCTACCCACCCTTCGTCGAGTCGGTCTAGATCTAGGGCTATCTGTTTACACCTAGGGTTCAGCAGTTCGGTCCGAATAACCGCGACCTGCTGGACATCCTTCTTGTTGTTCGGATAACCGAGGCAAGTTAGGATCCCTCTGTGCTTTACTGAGTGTTAATGTGCGCACTAGGGTTAGCACTTTGTGTGATTCGTTTCGTCTTCCGCTGTGATTACTTACTATGTGTTGAATCTTGAAGCATCTGTCAATCACTCTACACTCAAGAAAATTTCTGTAAATATTTATCTCCTGAAAAGAGCCGAAATCTTTCTGTCTTTTAACCTGCCTGTGGTTGTACATTCTGTTCTCATTATACTTGTCAATACCTGTGAATATTTTTGCCTGTTTGGCCAAATTTTTTTAAATCTATGGCTTCTGGCATGTCTTCTGGTGGTTTGACTCCTTTTAATGGTAAAACGGATTTTACTATTTGGAAACAAAAAATTGAATGTGTAATGATACAACAGAAAGTCTTAAGGGCTTTAACTGCTGAATTTCTTGACAGTGATACCCCTGAAAAACGAATTGAAATTGATGAATTGGCCCGTTCTGTTATTATTCTGAATCTGTCTGACTCTGTGCTTAGGAAAATAGGCAAAGTTAAAACGGCTAAAGAAATATGGGACAAATTAGATACCCTGTATACTGAAACTTCATTGCCCAGTAAGATGTATCTCCTAGAAACCTTTTTTAGGTTTAAACTGGACCTTAATAAAGACATAGATGAGAACTTGGATGTCTTTAATAAGCTGATACAGGATATTAAGCTCACAGGGGATGAGCATATAGATGAATACGCCCCCATAGCCCTTTTAAATGTCATTCCTGACTCCTATAATGATGTCAAATCTGCCATTAAGTATGGCAGAGATACTGTCAACTTAGAAACCGTTATGAGTGGCCTAAAAAGCAAAGAACAGGACCTGAAACGGGGTAGAGCCAGAAATAAGAGTAATAACAATGAGATTCTCAATGTAAGGGGTAGATCTAAGACTAGAAATGACAAAAACAGAAATGATGACTCATATAGTAACAGGGATGGTAAGAAACCCCAATCTGATTATAGGGGTAGGTCTAAGTCCAGGTCTAAAGGTAGAAAATGTTATAACTGTGGGGAATATGGTCATTATTTTAGACAGTGCCATAAACCTAAGAAAGAAAGAGGTGAGAGTAGTGGTTCTAATGTGAATACTGCAAAAGGAGAGAACCTAGGTGATGTGTATATGGTTTCTGATTCTGATTGCTTGAATTCCTTACCCTCTGCTTATGCTTGTGCTGACAAATTATGTGCTAATGAGTGGATTGTGGATTCTGGCTGTACATTTCACATCACACCTCACAAACAACATTTTTCTAGTTTGAAACTTGTTGATAAGGGCTTCATCCTGCTTGCCAATGAGAAAAAGTGTAGAGTAGAAGGCATTGGTGATGTAAAATTGAAATTTGTTGATGGCTGTTCTTACACTTTGAAAAATGTGAGATATGTTCCTGATGTGTGTTTTAACCTGTTATCTTGTACTGCATTAGAAGATGATGGTATGGAAGGAAGGTGGGGAAAGGGAATTATGAAAATTATGCAGGGATCCCTTGTTGTTTTTAAAGCTGAAAAGAAAAATAACTTGTATGTGTGCTGCACTGAATCTAATCCTTATGTAAACTCTGTGAACTCCTCTGATAATGATGTGTCTATTATTTGGCATAGGAGATTAGGTCACATGAGTAATAAGGGTCTGGAAATTCTTAGGAGGGAAGGTGTTTTTGGCTCTGATAATGTGACTGCTTTACCTTTCTGTGAACATTGCATTCTGGGTAAACAAAGTAGAGTCTCCTTCCCTGCTCATACCCCACCAAACTCCCCAAAGAGCTCCTCCATTCTTGAGTACCTTCATGCAGATGTGTGGGGGCCTTCTAGTGAGCCCACTAGGGGAGGAAAAAGATATTTTCTATCTATAATTGATGATTTTTCTAGAAAGGTTTGGGTCTTCTTAATGAGTCACTAGTCAGATGTGTTCTCTACTTTTAAAACCTGGAAGAATCAGATAGAAATCCAGACAGGGAAAAGGGTTAAAACACTTAGGACAGACAATGGCTTAGAGTTTTGTAATAACCAAATGGATGATTTCTGTGAGGTCAATGGTATTAGGAGACATAGGATTGTCCCTTACTCGCCCCAACAAAATGGGGTTGCAGAAAGGATGAATAGAACTATACTTGAAAGGGTTAGATGCATGATGGCTATAAGTGGTCTTGATAAAAGCTTCTGGGGGGAAGCTGTCATGACAGCTACTTACCTAATAAATAGATCCCCTTATGTGCCTCTGCAAGGCAAGTGTCCTGAAGTTGTCTTCTTTAACAAAACTCTAGACCTGTCCTACCTTAGAGTTTTTGGTTGTACTGCATATATTCATCAAAGGGGTGACAAGTTAGACCCTAGGGCTAGGAAGTGTGTTTTTCTAGGCTACCCTGAGGGTACAAAAGGTTATAGAGTCTGGGATATCACAGATTTGGACTATAAAGTCATAATAAGTAGAGATATAACCTTCAATGAGCATGAATTTCCTTGCTCTCCTACCCCCCAGCCTCCTACTTTGCATGAAGGTACTCCAAGTAAGGTGGAGCCTCCTAGGTTAGATAATGATGTCAGTTCTGAACCAATTCAACATAATATGACTGAAACAGAGTGTCATCTTGAGAATGTTGAAAATGGAGACTGCTCTAACCAAGGTGGAGCCTCCAACCCTAATACTGATACCTTCCATGACCCTAATTCTAACCTATCTGATTACAATTTAACTAGAGATAGGTCTAGGAGGCAGGTTACCTCAAATAGGAAGTTTGATGAATATGACTTAACTATGTTTGCTTTGAATGTCTTTGAAGAACTGGATGGTAATGAACCCAAAACATACAAGCAAGCCATTCAATCACCAAACTCTAAGCTTTGGTTAACTGCCATGCAAGATGAAATAAACAGCCTTCATGAGAACAAGACATGGACCTTGGTTCCCAAATCTAATAATCTGTATGTAGTTGATTGTAAGTGGTTGTATAAAATTAAGCATGATGGTCAAAATGTTAGGTATAAGGCTAGATTAGTTGCTAAAGGTTTCACCCAAAATGAAGGTATAGATTACTCTAAAATATTTGCTCCTGTTGTTAAGTTTACCACTGTTAGAAAGATGCTTGCTTTGGTTGCTTATCATGACTGGGAACTTGTGCAAATGGATGTAACTACTGCCTTCTTGTATGGTGATCTTGATGTGTGCATTTATATGAATCAGCCTGAAGGATTTAGTGATGTTAAACACCCTGATTATGTCTGCATGTTAAAAAAGGCTCTGTATGGTTTAAAGCAATCTCCTAGACAGTGGAATATTAAATTTGATACTGTGATGAAAACTCTAAGATTTGAGAGAAGTATTCATGATCACTGTCTCTATTTTAAGATTGATAATGGTGTGCCTACCTTTCTGCTCCTCTATGTTGATGACTTGTTAATTGTTAGTCCTAACATGAATTCTGTGAGAGCTGTTCAAGATCACCTAAGCAAACATTTTAAGATGAAAGACTTAGGTAATGCTAGGAGAATTCTTGGCATGGACATTGTTAGGGATAGAACTAAATCCACTCTGATTCTAAATCAGTCTGCTTACATTTCAAAGATTTTGTCTAAGTTTTCCATGCTTGATGCTAAACCTGTTAATGTTCCCTTGGCTTCTCATTTTTTGTTAAGTAAGGACCAGTGCCCTAAGTCTGATCCTGAAATAGATGAGATGAAAAATATTCCATACACTAATGCCATTGGTTCAGTTATGTACCTCATGGTCAGTACCAGGCCAGATATTGCTTACTGTGTTAGCCTTTTGAGTAGATACATGTCAAATCCTGGTAAGCCCCATTGGGAAGCATTAAAATGGCTGCTCAGATATCTTAAGCACACACAGAACACTGGATTGAGATTTTCTAAATGCACTAAAGTGGTAAATCTTGTTGGATATGTTGATTCTAATTATGCTAATGATAGGGATAATAGAAAGTCAACAACTTCCTATGTGTTTACCTTATGTGATGCCTGTGTGAGTTGGAAATCTCAACTTCAACCTGTTGTTGCTTTATCTACTACAGAATCTGAGTACATTGCCATGACTGATGCCTTTAAGGAAGCCATTTGGCTTAAAGGGTTACTTTCTGAAATCAAGTATCTAAATGAGAATCCTATTGTGTATTCTGACTCTCAATCTGCTATACAATTATGTAAGAATCCTGTATTCCATGATAGGACCAAGCATATAGATGTTAGGTTTCATTTCATTAGGGACATTGTTGAAAAGGGGATTATTTCTTTAAAGAAGATTGCAACTGAGTTCAATCCTGCTGATATGGGAACTAAATGTCTGCCATTAGAAAAATTTATGTCTTGTCAAAATATTCTTAACTTTGAGCATGGATGATTAGCTCCTGTGTAGCTAAGTTTTTTATTTTTTGATTTTTTCTTATGACCTTAGTGTGGTATAAATGTTACTTGTGTGTTCTGGAACAAGTTGGTCTGTTTAACTTGGTTAACTGAGTGTTATTATCTTTTCTAACTTAGGGTATGTGGCTTGTGTTTGCAGGTACTGATCTCTTGTGACATGTGTACCTCTAGCCTGCCCTAATAAAGTCCTAGTACATGAATTGCTAGGCAACTTGGCGATGATGACAACCTAATAAGTGAGTTGTTCTAGCAACTACGGCCAAGGTGGAGATTGTAAATAGGATGGCCTTGGTTTGGTTCTTGTTGGGCCGTTTATTTGTTTAGCCCAACCTATCTCCGAGCCCATTCCTTTTAGTTGTGTTTATGGATTGTGAGCGGGCTCTGTAGGTTCGGGTTTGGCGGTTTCGGGTAGTAAGTTGGGGCGGTTTCAACCGCTCCTACTATATATGGAGTGTGACCCGGTTTATCTCATTCATCCTGAAACCTAACCCTAATTGTGCGCCGCTCTCTCTCTCTCTTCGATATACGCTCTCCCTTCTCTCTTCCTTTGTGTGCGATCAGAAGGGTTATTCCGGTGAGCCTTTGTGAGATCGAGAGTTCCTAAACCCTAGGCAACCTTTACTGTTTCCCTTTCGGCCGGAGGAAGGCTAGAACCCACATCGGTGTGTTCTGAGCCATCACTTTTGTCCCTCGCTTCTTGGGGTGGGCTTGAGGTGCCGTTCATCGGAGTTCCTACCTTCAGAGGCTCAAGATTGTCCAAGCTTCAAGGTCGGATCAGATCCGAAGTGGAACCCTAGTCCAATCAGGGCTAGGTCGAGGTCCGGGCGAAGTAACAGGCCGGTAACAGACGAGCGGTGGCCTGATACACAACACAACCAAAGAGGCTTCGATCATGACTGTACGGACTGCGAGAAGAGCGGTGTACCAGCCTTGCAGCCTCCAATTTCGACGAAGTCCTCGCCGCCTGGCACCATCCGAATAGACGAGGGCACCACCTCCAAGAATCTGAACTCCCCTTTCAACAAATACAATTAAGTTCCAGCGAGAGGGGTGGCGCCGCTGTACTGGTACTGTAGGCTGGATATAGTTCACGCCAGGGTCGACTTGTTGTATTTCAAACTGTTTGATATATGTATATAAAAGGGCCCGCCCTGTAAATTTTGGCTCGGTGTGAGAAAAATTTGGTACCCCTTATTTAAATTAAATAATTATAAAATTATTAATAAAATACAATATAAAATATATTTTAAAATTATCTATTTTTTTTAAATTACAAAATTTATTGAAAAATATCTTATAACAAAAAAACTTGAGTCATTTATGACTTCACAAATCACAACCATCTTATGAATTTCTCTAAATTTTTAAATAAACCTGAAATAAAATAAAAAAATTTAAATAATTTCATATAAACTAAATACATACTCATCATTTAATAATAATTCTCCTAGAATATTTGTAAGCAAATTTTTTTAAATTTTTCTCATCATTTATTTTATTTATTTTTATTTTCCAATAATAAGATAATGTGTACTAGCTCAAGAAAAATGATTAACATAATAACAAAATAAATAAATTAAAATATAAAATCATTCTGGAAAGATTTTAAAAACTAAACAAAAAATTTAAAGAGAACACCTTAATGCAACAAGAAAAATATAATAGTATTTAAAAAGAATTGCACAACATTATGATTTAAAAATTAATTTACATCATAGACAATATTTGTAAGAAAAACTGAAGGACTACCTTATCAACTTGTTATTAGTAGTTATTTACTCAAATTCGTTTGTAATTTGTATGATATTGAAAAATAAAAAGAGATAAGAGAAATAGAGAAGTAATGGAAAAGTGAAGACACAACATTCACTTTATATCTAGAAGAGAGACCTACGTTTTATACTAGAAATAATATAAATTTTAATATCTTAATTGATATTTAGAACAAATCTTAATATTTTATTTTTAACATATTTTTAGCTAAATATCTTTATTAGGCTAAATAGAATTTATTTATTTTTTAATATTTTAGATTAGTTAAATATTAAATTTTTTTATCTTATATATTCTTTTAAATGATGTCCCTACTAAGATAAATTAATAATATAATATTACTACTATTATATTATTTTTTTAGAAAATAGTGCCCCTTCATTTGGAGGCCCCGGTGCCGTGAACCTCCCGCACGGCCTCAGAGCTACCACTGTGTATATATATAAGGGTCTGTTGTTACAGTAAGTGCTCTAGATGAGATATGAGAATAAAGATGACTATAAAATCATGAAATTGTGATATCTTAATATCTAGGCAAGAAAAAGGTACATTAATAGTATAAATTTGGTATTTTTCACATCCATTTATATCTACAAAATAGAAAAATTCTTAATTTGATGCTCGATTATCCTACACTTTAGGAATTTTGAAGTTTAATGTAAATTATCCTAAATTAAATTTTTTTATCCTTTTTCACAATCGCTATATCAAGAAAAATAGGGAAATCCATAATTTATGTACCTCTCTTTCCAATTTTTTAGGATTTTGAATTTTAAAGAAATTAATATGGCAATGTGCAATTGCATTAATATAAGTATTGCATTATCTATAATATTAAAAGTAATTTTGTTCTATAACCTCAATGAAACATACTGCAATTGTACATGCATATAATGCATATTTACATGTTTTTATAATGCAACTTACATCTGAAAAATATATATACAACTATGTTTTTAATCAATCAATCTATGAAACATAATGCAACTTTAAAGGCTTATATATATTTACAGTTTATATGATACAACTTACGTATAAAAATAAAACAAATATGTTCTAAAAACCTCAATCAATCCATGAAAACGTACTGCAATTGTGGATGTTTATATAATGCATATTTACAAGCATAAACTCCCTCTGTTTCACTTTATTAATCTCATTTTTCTTTTCTCATATGTCCCATCTATTAGTCTTATTTCAACAATGGAAAAGTAATAAACATTCACTAATAAATTACTCCCTCTGTCCCAGGTCATTATTCGCATTTGCTTTTGGCACAGTTATCAATGTTTTGTGAGTGTAGTGGAATTAATATTTTATTGGTGTGAGAAGATTTTTTTTCCATTTTAGGAAATGTGACTAATTCCACGGGACAGACAAAAATAGAAAATGGGACTAATGAGGCGAGCCGCGAGACGGAGGAAGTATTAATTTCTCTTATCTCTATCTCTTTGATTATTCTATCCAAACAAAATGGGACTAATCATATAAGGTGGATATAGTATAATGCAACTTACATCTAAAAAATAACAACTAGGGAAAAAATAAAATTCTTCTACGCCAATGTCTTCATCATTTAAGTTCATGATTAAGGAGCTCGTACCTATAATGAAAAATCAGATGTGCATCGACAAACATAATCTCTGCAAATAATCCCTTTCTCTATAAGATCAACTACAAGTAAAAGTGAGATTTAAGATACGGTAAAAGAAAACGCAAGGCAAACACTCTTATTAACCATGAAAAACAATTATCTCTTGAAGGAGATTTATCTCTCTGCTCTCTTGAGGAAACCATATATTTCTACTCACCTTTTATTCATTCTTAATGTTAGAATTATTTTTATTTTTTAGGTTATTACAATACTGTTTTCTATTAGCTACTGTGATTTGATTAATTTGAGCATGGGATCTTCATCATAAACAAAGAAGTAGGATTATATTGGATGTGAAGAATCTACGCCAAAGCTACAGCAATTAAGATGGATCTTCAAGTTGATTCAGCGATGATGACATACAATTTCTGTGCATCCACAATCATATTCACATCAACAATTTCACCTCCATCTTCTGATAATAAAATGAATGGTCCACCAACCAACTCCAGCTTCTCCGCTGCTGCTTTCATCAGTTCATCCATGGTGTTAGGAACCCACAGTACGACGCCGTGTCGTCTAACTTCTTTAGGATCCCATGGATGAAAGGGAAACACTGTGCATTTCTTCTTTGGATGTTTTCCATCTGTATCTATACCTTCATGGGAGCTAAGTTGCTTGGAGAGTTGGGCTGCCTTCGCCTCTTCCAGAAGGCGAATCATGTTTTCGTTCCCACACATTCGGCCTTCATCCATAGGAGTGTTGCCCCATCTGAAAGCAACAGAGAAAGAATGAAGGACAATGCAATGGCATCATCTGCTTGAATGAAAACGAAGTTTTATGGTCCGTGTTGATTTATTTACCTGTCTTCTGTGAAGACACTGGCTCCGGCTTCAGTAAGGAGCTTTGCCATGAAATATAATCCTTGAGAGGCAGCTATGTGAAGTGGGGTCCGGTTATCATAGTCTCTGGAGTTGGGATCAACGCCATTGGCTAACAACCTTCTCAGAAAATCGGAGTCGCCTCTAGCAACCACATTGCAGAGGAAGCTACCAATATTGTTGATCTTCAATGAGGCCCCTTGTTTAGACAGTATTGAAGCAACTCTATCGTGTCCGTTCTTGATGGCTTCGAGTAAGGGAGTGTTGCCGAAGTTATCTGTTCAGGGAAATGCTGATTTCAGTAAATGCTTTTCGATATGCATCGCGAGTGATGATTTCTAGAGCTAATTACCTTCAGAGTTGATGTCTACGCCTTCTTGTATCAGGAAAATAGTGATGTCTTCATATCCTTTGGATGCAGCAAGATGCTGAGGGAAAAAGCAAAACGTTTCATCACTACTCGATTCTTGAATAGTTATATCTCTCAGTCAGACATGATCAAACCATACCAGAGCTGTCCTTCCATCATAATCTTTCTTTTGGGGATCAGCTCCAGAGCGGATTACGCTTTTCAGTTGGTGGAGGTCACCGTAGAAAGCAGCACTGTTGACTCTCAGAGCAAGATCAACCTCTTGTTTACCAATATGGAATGTGATATCCGACTCCAGTTGCTTCACGCGAAGATTGTCTTTTCCCTGTGGTGATTTTCAAAGGTTTAAGACACATATAAGAAGTATTAGAAAACGTGATAAGAGGTTTTGTTTAATTACCTCCAACAAGTTATTCAAGACTTTCCGTCCATCATGGAAATATATCTCAAGAATTTTTGAGAAAGATTGCTTATCGATACGCAGGAGTCTACACAGTTCACAAACGCGTACAGTATATGGCTGAGGAATGTTGCAAAGAATGGAAATCTCTCCAAATAAGCTGTTGGGCTCAAGAAGAGATATTGTCTCTTCTGATCCATGAGCCCCTATTCCAACCTCCTCCTGCAAAGGCATTTGTCAATCAATCTCACATTCGAAAAGGCAAAATTCAAACAATCAGAGGCGTAGGAGGTATGAATGGACGGGATAATGCCAACAAAGGATTCTTGTTTGATAATTTGAGACATTTTTATATGATGTAAGCTGGGAGTTTGCATGAGCAATGTAAAGATGCCAATTCGAAAATGCTAAGATAATGCAGAAGAGCTTGGGAGGATTTCATAAATTTATAAAAGAAGATATGATAGTTTGGATGTCGTACCAGAACACCGTGACAAACAAAATACAGTTGATCCACAACATTTCCCTGTTCCATTATGACTTCTCCGGGGAGAAAAAACTCCTCATGAACCCGAGTAACCTGCAGAGAGTGAATTATTTGTGTAAGAAAATCAGAAGCACAGAACTGTGATGAGTGCTAATTTGAAGAAGTTCTTCATTGAAAGGCAGGCCAAAAGGATAAATATGATAAAGACAAAAAAAAAAAACTCAACATTGTATTCAATTACTGAATGAAATTATTCAATGATCAAACGACCCAACTTACAATTTCATTGATGAATTCTTGGGAGCAATCTTTGAAAAGAGGAACATTTTCGACATATGACTTGTACAGAGCTTGAGATACCTGCAAGATATGACTGAGTCACTTACATGGTTTATGGTTTCTCATACATATCACGCAAACCAAGTATGACTGAATAAAAATTGCTTTCCATTGGCTGAGATGCACAAAGGATTCGGATAATTTTGTATCATTCAAGGATTATAATCAACAATGTATTTGGTACAAGTTATAACGCACAAACCTTCCACATCAGTGAAAATATATGATATTATAATGATGAGTATTTGAGATCTTTCAAGGGACTACTAGTTCATTTTCAAGGAACTACTAGGACAAAATTGCCAATCAGTTTTGTAAATGCAAGTAAGAATGCAGCTATGAATGTTGATCAGATAGCTTCGGAACATATATTTTCAGGAATTTACAAATTGGAAGCATGCACTGCAAAAAATTCAGCCGGAAAAGAAATAAATTTGTAGTTAGATATAAACTAACAACTAATGGAGGTATGATGTTAAGTTTCATTAGTAAATTCACACTATATCAGTTTGCCATATAAAGGTTCTGGATTATTACCTTGGCACGAATAGACATTGGAATATCTTGTAGAATATTGCCATCACTGTAGCTGCTTTCATATTGCAAACGCAAGTGCCCCTTAATTTGATTACGCAGATCCCTCCCCAGTTTGTTTCTGTTCATGTATTTGGTGAGATCAGTCATTTTGTCCCTATATCTTACTGTTTTTGATCCTTTCACGATCAGTGCTGTCATGTTACCAATCAAATATGCACCAAGAATCATATCAAAGGAGACATAGATCATAATGAATATCATCTCTCTCAGATTGACTGCGTGTATATCTCCATAACCTGTGCAAGAGAGAGATGGAAGGGATGTTATATGAAAAACAATGTAAATTTTACAGATACAGAATTTTTTAAGTACATATGGGCGAGTGATCTTCAAATACTCCACCAATTTATGCATCACAAACAATATCACAAACATCATTTCCTATACGTTGGACAAATTAATGATTTATCATGCAAAACTGAACTAAAAGATGTACCATCTTTTAAGCTTTACGTGTAAAAGCAGAGCTTACCTACAGTTGCCATGGTAACAATGGCAAAATACATTGAAGTAGTATACCGCCTCCATAAATCAATCTCTCTGAAGTGGGAATAACTATAGTCACCCAATTTCAAACTTCCAATCCATGTGTAGCCTTCCTTCTCTTCAGGAAGTGTTGTGGCTAGGTAATAGAAGATGCAAGCTGCTGTATGTGTGCAATATAGTTCAACAGCGATCAGTTTCACAATTCTGGTAAAGAGATAATTGATTCTGATGTCTTTCTCCATCCGCTGGAAGAAATCTGTAACTTTGCGGACCCGCATCAACCTGATCCAGAGAAGATACCTCACCTCTTCTTTTTCTCCACATGCCTATTTGCAAGTGCATATCATGTTTATGCTATCCAAAGAAGTAGGTAAATGCAATGCAGTAATAGAAACGAACAAAGCTAGAGCCAAACCTTGTATATAATATCCCAAGGCATGCAGGCTAGAAGATCAGTAAAAAAATGAGATTTAAGGTACCTGCATGCAGATAATCAAGAAAAAGAATGATGAGCAGCTCATAATGCCAAATATCACCTTTTACATGGTGAAATCTAAGTTTGTACAAGGTAAGAAGAAAAGGCAGTACCGGAGGGCAATCGGATTACGACTGTAAATCATTTTGTAAGAATGGCTATCCCTGTAAGCCACGAAAAACTGCAAGACAATGTCGAGGAGGAATGCCACCTGACCAGCAATGTCTAAAAAGAAGAGGTTCTGCGGTAGTCCCCTGAAGAATCCGAACTCCATTGGAGTAAAGAATGATGAGTATATTGCCCATATTAGTATGAATTTCTCCCATGCCCTGTACCACCTGCATTTTTCCTTTCAAGAATTAGGGTTACAGTTGAAAAGAAATGGTCAGTTGGAAGTATTCTGCTCAACTGTTGTAATTGCTTGAAGGAGGCCCAACGACAGATGCGACCAGAAAAAGTTCTACACATTTATGACCTCGTTTAACGATCAATTGGAAAGTATAAGGGTGAGAGACAAGGAATCAAACCCTCCCCTCCCCCAAAAACACGATCAAATGGAAAGTGATAATGCCATTATTCCATATCTACCATCTTTCTTGATATCCATTTTAGGATCCTTATAAATGCAAGAAAAGCACATTCTTGACAATAACTTTGTCATTGGAGTTTATCCCAACAAAATAATTGAAAATTAAGGAAATGCAGGATTTTCGATATTTCTTCATGATAATAATGGATATCCAATCAATGTAATGCAGTTGCAATTCCAAGTTCTGCAAAACTGTTGTGCTTTTTTTTTCTTTAGTTATATTTAGTTAGGTTAGTTTCTAGTTTACTATGTTGAGTATGATAAACATGGAACACAAATTAACTTGCTATATTTAGTAACATAAGTCATAAATTTGGTGAGCTAAAATACTTTAAAACATGATAAATTATTTTATTCTCGTTAACAATTTAATCATTGGAAGCCACTACCTCACACTTATAAGTAGGGATGTCAATAAAGCCCGAAACTGATGGGTCGGCCCGAAACCGGTGAGCTAAAATGCGGGTTAGGGTAAAAAATTTCCAACCCGAAATTATTTTTAACCGAACGGGTTGAACCCGACGGGTTGGCGGCCCGAACGGGCTGAGCCCGGTGGGTTGCGGGTCGGCCCGTAGGTCCGGCAATATTTAATAATATATTTAATAATTTATTATTTATAATTTCTAATATTATTTATATCCTACTATACCCATTAATTATATACCTAATTCCCTAGACCTAATTTTCCGTCACACAAAATCTCATCAATCTCTCCCAATGACGTAGTCCTTTACTCTCAAATCGAAAAATCTTTCATTTCTTCCTCTTTCACTGTCTTCCACTCGTCACTCTCCTAATTAGCGTACCTACTCATTTTTTCCTTTCAAGAACATTTAGCCACTCGTTATGTTCACCCAAGTGAAAGCCATATTTAATTTTTTAATCATTATTTTATCATTTTATACGTTGAGAAATGTACTTCTATTACTTAAATTAGTTGGTATATAAGGATTGATGTTTTTTTTTCTTTCAAACTATGATTATCTACTTATCATTATTTTTTTGCAAATATGTTGTTATTTGATGTCTTTTATTTATGTTGGTTCATCATTTTCTTTTTTTTTATTTTGTTTTGGGGTTGTTAAAATATATTAAGAAAATCTTTACAAAAATAAACTCGTAAATATTGCCAACCCGACGGGTCAGCCCGAAAACCGGTGGGTTAGGGTTAGGTTCAAGAATTTTTAACCCGATAAAAATTCAGCCCGATTCAATCCGGACTGAATAGTCCGCAGCCCGATAGGGTTAGCCCGAAACACGACGAGTTAGCCCGATTGACATCCCTAATTATAAGACAAATTACGACATTAAATTGCCCAACACGTGCCATAATGAAACGTGAGATTCTACCACAACAAAAAACTAAAATGATGACAAACATCCCATGTGATGCATCAATGTTGCAGCCCAAAATATGCATAAAATAAATGGTAAAGACAATTATTAAATGGTACAATAATGATAAACATCAAGACAAAACTAAGGGCTTCGGCTGTAAATCATAATTTACCTAATGCTGTAAACATATATCTAATCTAAATTGTGTCCAAAATATGAAGATTATTCAGCCCCATTTCATTAATGCGTTATGCAATATACCTAGTATAATCCTGAAATTCTTTGGTCTAAATGTATCAGTAAAATAACTTAATTAGTAAAATGAAATATATTACTACAACTAAAACCACCTAATACTTTGGTCAAAGATATTATAACAAGAATCAAATTTCACCGGGAAAAAAAAAAGAGTTGAAATTTACAAATAAATGAGGTGTGCGCTTATCTATCTCCAAACCGGATAGCTCCACGCGTCAGGGCACTTATCATTTTAAAATTGGCAGTATTTATCCAAAAAAAAAATTCCTTGAATAAAAAAAAATAAATTTAAGAACAGCCACAAAAAAATATTGAAGTCAAAATGAAATCGTGATGGGGTCATGTAAAGTGTAAACCGGCTCACACCCACAAATAGATTCCGCCACGTTCCAAATATCTAACCTGCATCAATGGCGGGAATGTCACCCCCGCACCGGCGGCCCCCAAAATCCTAAAAAAATTACTCAAAAGCCCCCTACTTCGTCGAAATACTAAATCTAGACCCAATGTTCTCTACTCAAACCCTACCATGGTTTAGATTTGTGGATTTGGCGATTGATGTAATCTATGTTTCTCACATGCATATAATCGTATACACAGATGCGCAAATCGATCGTAACTGCTCCATTTGGATTACCTGTTGTCGGGATGAATGAAGAAGTCGTGCGAGAGATCTCTCAAGCCGTTAATGACGCTCTGCCGGCTGAATCTCCGCCGAGTCGAATCCAGTTCCAACTCGTTCTCGATCAGATTGAGCCGGCTTCCTCGCGAAGACTGCAATCGGTCTTTCAAATCCTCCACCTCGTATTCCTCTGCGCCATTACTCGAGCCGCCCTCTTCTCCATTAGCAACAGCACTGTGGTGCCCGATTTTGAACGATTTCCTGAACGATTCCATTTTCTGAATCTATTCCTCAGCGAAGAAAATAGCGCCGAGATTCTCTCGATTGGGTTTTCTTTCGTGCCGTGGATCGATGGTGAAAGAAGTTACTCGAAATTCCTGGTGATTACTTTGTGGAACAGCATTTATTGAGAAGAAAATGAAAAACTGTCTCAGCCGGAAACAAGGAAAAGGTGGGGGGCAAAGATCACGTGCAATGATTGAAAGCTTTGGGATTCACGGAAAAGGAAGAACAGCTTCGCAATTGGTCTCACCAAAATCTATGGCTGCATGAGAAATGGAGGGGATGAATTGGTGGGTATTTATAGGGATTTCAAAAGCTCTTAACAACTGTGTTGGTGGTGTAAATCCACTATCTTCTACTACTAATTAACATAAAACACAAAAATAAAATAAAATAAAATGGTTTTAAGGTCCTACACGGGCAGGAGCGGATCCAGACTTCAAATTTTATCGGATTCAATATTATCTTTTAAGAGCATATCTTATAAATTCTTTTTTCAAATGTAAGTGTAAAAATTGTTGGATTTGGTGATTTAATTGAGAATCTTTATGATATATATGCATATAGTTAAGAGTGCTTAATTACATACAAATTATAATAGTATTTCAATTAATTGAGAATCTTTATGATATATAGTTGAGAGTTCTTAATTACATATAAATTATAATAGCATTTCAATTAATTGAGAATTAATAATGGATCTAGAAAAATCAGTATAAATACTCCCTCCGTCCCGGGTCATTAGTCTCATTTTGACCCGGCACAATAACCAATGTGTGTGAGTGTAATATAATTAATATTTTATTGATGTGAGAGATTTTTTTTCCATTTTAGGAAATGAGACTAATGTAATGGAACAAACGAAAATGGAAAATGGGACTAATAAGGCAGAACGGAGGGAGTATTTGATTATGAGCTTCGCTTCCATCAAACTCTGCATTCGATATTACAGTTATCTTCAAATATGTGAAAATCGATTTTTTTTTTCGTTTTAATAGTATAATTATTCATTTTTTATGTGATATTCCCCTTCTAAAGAAGAAAAATAAATTGAAAATAAAGAAAAAGAGGATAAAGGGGCTGGAATGAAAAAATAGCTAAAAAAATCATTTTTACTCACTTTTGTTTGTTTTTATACAATTTTTTCTATTACTTTAATATTATTTATGCCCACAAGAAAAACATTTATATGAAAGATGAATTAATATTAAATAAGTTGTCAGCTTGAAATAATTTATTACATGACCAACCATATACCATAGTGTAATGAAATTAAACACGTTAACCAATTCAGAATCAACAATTTGCGTGGTACGTTCAATACGGCGCGGCGAATACTCAGGTAATCATTATTTAATTAAAAAATATTTGAATATATTAGACAATTACAACATAATTATGACACCTTAGAATATATTATAATGTATTTGTCACTTTTCACGTAATTATCGAAGTTTTTTAATTTTGGATAAATTTTTTGAAAAGGAGAAAATATATTACTATGATTTAGACTTTCGACCAACAATTAATTGAATTCGTATAGAAAAATCATTTTCAAAAGAAAGAACAGCGTTTCATTTTTCGCATTTTCAAACATGTGTCAGATGTCAACTATATATAATTTTTTTTTCTTGAATTCATTTAATGTTGTTACCATCAACATTACTTAATCCTTTCCTGTCCTAGTGTTTGGATTTGAATAGATTAACATAAGTAGGAATGGGTATGAGTTAAGTTGCCTCGTAAATTATTTAGGATTAATTTTTTTAAAAAAATTAATATTAACCAAGTCGAGTTTGAGGTTATTATTATCGACTCGATAGAATCGCCAATCTTATTGAGTTCAAGTCAAGTTTGGGTTCGAGTTAAGTTCATGAGCAGTGACGGATGTAGGACTCAATTTTCGTGAGGTTCTATATTTCACCCGTTTGTCGATATGATATAAAAAATTAAACTTAAACCAATTAAAAATAATATAGAGAAATAATAAATATTTTTTATATTAATAGTAGTATACTGAAAATAAAATATGATTATTACTTAAAATAATGATTACATAGTAAATTTTGTTATTTACTTAAAATAATGATTAAATATTTTATATATTGAGTCTTAATCCTAGTAGTATTGTATATGTATATTCATAAGATAAATAAGTTTACAATTATTAACAAATCCAAACAATAACTAAAATTCACAACAAAAGTATGAATAGTCAACAAAAATATAAATTGTTCCGATCTTCTATAAAATTTCATTGGAAACCTTAAATAGTCATTTTAATGTGAAAACCTTAAATGACCATTATTATATATTGTAGCCATTTTTCCTAAATTTCCCTTACTTTTAAATTTTGCACTCCATTAAGCAAAATAAAATCACAAACATATTGCAAACTATTTTTCTTAATTTAATTTTTTTAATTTTATTAATTAAGATTTAATCAGTAAATTATGGTTTGCAAAATAAAATTACAAACATATTGCAAACCATTTTTCTTAATTTAAATTATCGATTGCAATAGGCAAAATAAAATCACAAACATATCATAAATTATTTTACTAACTTTATATAATTTTAATTTTTTTTATCTGGATCACAATTTTTTTTCAAAAAAGAACAAAATGCAAATAATTTGAATAATTATTTTGTACAAAACACAAAAAAGAAATAAATTTTTTGTGCAATCGCAAAGAATGAAAAAACAACGTGTTTTATACAAAATATAATTTATATTTGTGTTTTATACAAATTGTTTGTGAATGCACAAATTATATTTTATGTTTTATACATTCTTTATAATATACATTATATTTTGTAGAAAACACAAAAAAAAAATCGCCAATAATTTTATAATTATTTTTCATTCTTTTATTTTCTCCATTCAAATTGCAAACACCAATTTTTAAAAAAAATTAATTTATTTATTTAAAAATATGTAATTAAAATCGAATTGAATATCAAAATCAAATTAGGTAAATATATTTTTTAGTACTAATTTGAGTAATAACAATTGAATAATTACAATAATGATTGTCAAATTATAAAACCTGCAAAAAATAAGTTGATAATAAGGGTATTTGTGAAAGTTTACATGAATTTGATCATTATTTACATGTATACATAAAAGTGATTATTTAAGATTTTTGGATAAGAAAAATGACTATTTTTATATATTTACACTTTCGTCCATGTCAAAGAAAGATGTGTTACTAATCATTTAATCATAAAATAATTGTTTTCTCAATAACTAATTGATATGCATATTTCGAAGATATATATTTTCATAATTTAATTTATTCAAATATTATATAAGTACAATTAATTATCAATTAAAATAAATAAAATAAAATTAATAATAATTTAAAACCAATATAAAAATAATTACTTATATTTACTTTTTATAAATAAAAAATTAAAATTAAAAGAAGTATGAGAGGGCCAGGACGAGCAGTGGGGTCGGTCGACCCTCCGAGCCCCAACGTGCCTCTGCCCCTATTTACTAGTCATATTAAACTTAATATAATTTAAATTTCATTTAATTATATATAATTTAAATATTTATTAAAATTAAGAAATTGATCTCAATCGAACCGAAATAATCTTAACACCAAATTGAGTTTCAACTTAAGAACTTAAGCTCGATCAAGTCGAACTTGAGCTCAGACCTCGAGTTTTTTATTAAGCTCAAAATTGGTCATACTAATATGATCATCCCTAATCATAGGCTCCAAATTTTTTTGGAAACTTCATTGTCTATATATTGCTCTTCTCATCCCTCACAATTATTTCAATATCATCCCGTGATTCACATCCACTAGAAGTCTAGAAAATATAGCGAAATTAATATATACAATCTCATAATTATAAATATAAGATGAGATAATATATTCCACTTTATGCTCAAGTATAAAACGTTTTGACCTAACGCATCAATATGTGTCATTAAAAAATAATAATAAGATTTGTTAATCCCACGTTGGAGTGCAAGAAAAATTTAGGTTGTCGGGTTCTCTTTTTTAAAATATAATTTAAAATTAAAATAGTTTTTGGGTGGCTGCCAGTCCATACATATTGCTGGTTGACTACGATTAATTAATTAATTAATTTTGAAATATTCAAGCACAAAATCATACTAATCTCGTATCCCAATATTAATTTATTCTTTTTAAATGTAAAAAATACTCAAGCACAATTTCCTAACTTATTTGCAGAATAAAAAACTAATTATAGAGAACCCTAATTAATATAGTGATCAAATATCTCAAATCAATATATTCCAAACTACGAATTTCTTGAAAACTGAGAAGGGGAGAGTTATTTGATACGGTTCATTTTTTCATTTTGATAACATGATCCAAATTATTATTTTAAAGTATTCTGATTATATGATTCAGTTTTTAAAAATCAAATACAGCCATGCATGGTCTCGAAAATATAACAATCAAGTAATTAAACTGTATATAAAAAAATGTATTAAATGTAAAACTATCAAAATAGATGAATCAATCCTCCTCTAAAAATACAAGAGAATGAGGTCAATATCATGTATTTATTAAATAAATATAATATTAGAAATTGTATAAATATATAATTTTCTTAAATAACCTAATTTACATAAAAGACTAGATGGACCATATTAGTAAATAATAGGAAGAAGAGTGTTGGTCCCGAATTTCAGAGTAATTATGTTGCACAACGGAAATTGATTAATGATAAACCTGTACTTCTTCAAATTGAGTGTCAGTTTAAGTTTGGTTTTCTAAAGCTCAGTTTTTGTCTTAAGTCCAGATAGTCGTTAAAGTCAGTTTCAGTTTATACTTCAACACTTGAGTGTTGAGTTATAAAGTATGTAAACTGATAAATAAATAGCAGAATAAACGATAAAGAATTTTATAGTGGTTCGGACACCAAAAGGTCCTTCGTCCACGATCTTCAGACACAAGTCTGGAAATCCACTAAGTGATAGAAAATACAGGGTGCTCCCACGATCTATCGTTTGTTGAAGGATGTCTCGTCCTTCAATCCACAAGCCCACTCGCCCGGTCCTCTGTTTTTCTTCACTTCGCAGCTACTCGGAGTGTGGGCACACCACGCATCCTCCTTATTGCCGGAATGGGGTCTTTATAGTTCTCCCCGGAACTGTCAGGTTGGCAGCTAGAACGTCCGTCGAAGTCAAAGTACAGAGCGTACTTGACTGTTGTGTTTTTGCTTAGAGAGAAAAATACCAAGAGTAACTCAAGAACTATAAGTTTTGAGTCTCGTGTTCACAAATGTGACACAAGGAAAAGCTTTGAAAGCCTCGAACATTTTAGTCGGAAATTTGGCAGAGTTTCAGCAAGCTCGATAATACAGTGTTCGGATGATGTGAATCTTTGGAGGTCCTTGGCTATTTATAGGCGATGGGGTGAGATTCAAATATTTGGAGCCTTTAGACACAACGGATGTTCAACCAATCCGAGGTCTCTATCCTCTGCACGGATAGGTAGCCTATCCGAGAAATCCTGTACCTTTTCTCGCTTTTTTCTGACTTCGATAGTGACTGTTCACCTTTCTGTCAAAACAACAGTCTGATCAGTCTGAGGAATCTTAGACCGAAGTCTTAGTTTGCAGACTTAAAGGAATCTCCAGTCCTTTAAGTTTGATCTTGTCAGCATCATTTCTTAGACAATTCTTCTTGTCTTTATGTGCGGGGATTGGAACTAGGATTCCATGCTGATGTCGTCAAGGTGGCAAGTCCATGCTGGCTAACGCCATCATTCAGTATGACCATCGATCTCCATACTAGCGAGTTTGATATTTGAGACTGGTAAGCTTCAGACTGGTCAGTCCCAGACTTATCGGTTCAATTTGATGTAGTCCCGAACTAGTCAGTTCCATAAAAACCCAGACTGATCAGTTCCATACTGAGCTTCAGTCTGTTTTAGTCTTTTCCGCATCCCATACTGATTCTTCAGTCTGTTCTTCGACCAGTTTCAATTATAACTCAATTAAAAAGATCTTATAGAATTTTACATTGAAAAACAAAACTGAAGTTAATTTAGAGACTTAGACTGATTAGACCTAGATCTTCTGACACACCAAAACTAAATAAACAAAGAAGTTCTAACATCAAATTTCCTAACAAAAAGTATACACCATCATCACCACAAACTATTAACATAATATTATGCCTCATCGCTTGGGTGTAGTGATAAAAACATTTTGTCTAGACCAATAAGTCACATGTACAAGCTTTCCCAGAAACATCTGGGCGTGTGAGTTTAAATTAATGTAATTCTATTCAAAACTTAACATAATCAATATATATATATTAAAACAAGACCGGATGCAGTATATGGAAATATTCAGTTGCATTAATTGTTCATTAATTTAACTATTCTGTTCATTAATTATTGTGTAAAACATTTTATAATTATTTCACTATAATTTGAATTTGAATTTTCATCGTATTTTAAGAAAGAAAATATATACTCCCTCCGTCCCAGATCAATAGGTACTTTTCATTTTGGCACATGAATTTCGGAGCTAGTGTTTAATAGCTAATTGTGGTCGGTAATAAAATTAGCAATCGTAATTAAATTATGTAAGACTTATACAAGTTAATAACGATTGCCAATTTCATTAACGACCACAATTAGCTACTAAACACTAGCTCCGAAATTCATATGCCGAAATGAAAAGTACCTATTGATTTGGGACGGAGGGAATATAGTTTTGGGAAACATCTATAAATCAATTAGATTGTTTTTTATTAATTATTAATTATATAGAATTAATTTGTATATTTTAGGAAAATATTGTATAATTAATTTTGTATGAATGAATTTATTTGTTGTGTCTTCATAAGCTCGACAATATTTAAAAGCATATCAATATATTTGCTCAAGAGAAATAACACTGTATATAAGTATATATATCTATATATATATTAAAGTAAGGCCGGATACATAAAATGGTATGTTTAGTTACATTTATTGTTCATCAATTTATCTATACAGTTCATTAATTATTGTGTAAAACATTCTATAATTATTTAATCAGTTGAATTATAATCAAAATTTCAGAAAAATGTAATATTTTAATCTAAATATCTTAGGATTATAAAAAAAAATAAGGTTACACATTATAAACTAGAATTAGTCTAAATAGTTTGATAAATAAGTATAAACCAATTAGATTGGATTTTCTTTAATTACTAATTCCCTATTAATGTTTGATGCAAATATTAATAAATCAATTAGATTCATTTTACTTTAAATATTATTTTCCCATGCTAGACATTAATTTTTGGATTTCGGAAAGTATGGATCAAAATGAATTAGATTCAGTTTAGGTAATTAGGAGTAGACATTAATCATTTTATGGAAATGATTTAATGAATATGGCAATATATCAAAACAAATAAAATTATGATATTTTTAAAATTGATTGACTAATATTTTGGCAATAATTTGGTAATCAAATTAATACAATCCTTAAATCATGGGGATTCATGGCAAAATAAAATCAAGCTTTGAATTTCTCATTGTTATATTCACACTATAAATATGAGCTCCCCATTTACAATTTCATCAATTCTCTATTACCTCTCAAATAAAATTTTTAATTGTGCATCTTTCCTTTAGATTAGTATTCTTTCTTTTGTTATTACTGTAGATCAAATTATTTGGATTCAAATGAAATTCAAATAATGGAAGAGTATTTTGTGAAGAGGAAGACAATATCAAAGCAATGTATATTTGCTCGAAGTTTCACTTTTATACGTTAGATCAGCAGACCAATTGTATTTTGCATTGTATGGTTCATCTTTTTTTTTTCTTTTTACAGATAATTTTTTGTTATAAACTCTCGACTGTAGTCTTTTTCTTTCGTTCATTCTTTTCTTTTCTATTGAATTTTTATGCTTTTATTGATTGTTTTACGAGCAAAAAATCTATACATACAATTATATTGTAATCAGTGTAGAAAAACATCTCAATGGGAAATAAAATTAGCAATTGAAGAGTATTATATAAATTCAGAATGTGACATTCAATTAAAATAATAAAATAAGTAATATAAGAGTATTATATAATTTCATAATGTGGCAGCAAATTAGCTAACAATGGATACAAGTGCAATCGATTTGTGATTTAATTTATTTAAATATTATTTTTATAAATATTGACACTATTATTTAGAAAATAATATTAAATAAAATAATGACTAAGAATAGTAAATAAAATCAAAAAATGGGTGTAAAATAATAGAAATCTTATTTTGGTTTTCATTGTTTAAATATTAATTAATTTTATGAATCATTTAAATATTAAGCAGTTAAATTGAAAATATTATTAAACAAAACTGTTTAAAATAAATAAATAAATGAAACTTCAAAGTGAGTGCAAACATAACAATAATTTGATTTTAAATATTGATTTAATTGAACAATTAAGATAAAAATTAAAACACTTAATGTTTTTTATTATTAAATAAAATTTTAACTAAAAATATTAAATGAAATTGTATAGTACTCACAAATATAATGCAACTTAGTGATGTAAAAAATCCACCAATATTCTGATTTTTTTTAAATTAATAAAAATTTTAATAAAAAGGGATTAGAAAAGTTAGTGGGGTAAGATTAGTAGGTTAATGATTAGGAGAGATAGTGAGGTATGAGAGATAGTGGGGTAGGAGTAGAGTAGGTTTAGTGGGTGATTAATTAATAAAACTTTCCAAAAAAGGAAACGTTGCAAGTGTTCTGGGACGGACCAAAAAGGAAAACGTTGCGAGTGTCCTGGGACGGAGGGAGTAATTTATAAACTCCCTTCACAATTTACTTAATCCATTTTTAAAATATTTAACTAATAATTATTTGATCTAAATGTGTATCAAATCAAATTCAATTGATATTGCTAATAAATCTTCATTAACATATACTAAGCTTATAAAACTAAATGAACGTTAAAATATGAAATGAAATTAATTTATAATTGCAATTAAAATTAAATGTTGGTTTGAGTGATAATATTAATTTAATTTATAAATTTATCAAATATGTGTAAATATAATGTAATAGATATGCAATCCGTTTATTTATTTTTAATTAGATATATGTCAAATAAAAATTTATTTAATATTTCTAAATTTATAAAACTAAATGTACATTAATATATAAAAATATTAATTTGTAATTGCAACAAAAAAATAAATGTTCATTTGAGTGATAATATTAAATATCTATCAATATATTTTGTTAGATATGCAGTTTCCTCCCTTTTTTCAACTAAATATGTATCAATATTTGAGATTTTGATTTTGAAATTTTAAGTTTACATGATAATTAAGAATCTATATAACAAAAAATCATTTCATCAAATAGGTAAGTTTTTAATTCACAATCATTTCCCAATGCAAATTGACGATTCATACCATATTTTATAATATTATCTATAAAATATTTACTTATTCTATTTATAAAAATGTTCTGAGACAGATAAGATTATATGAGCTAAAATACCCGACAAAAATGAAGATGAATGTTATTGCAAAGTTGTATCTGAATTCATGATTCACATACCATGTGGTATTGCTCGAATGAATTCACCTAGCATAGCTGCACGTAAATGTACAAAGCATTTTCCAAAAATATTCTTGGAAGAGAGCACTGGTAATCAGGATGGCTATCCTCAATACAGGCGCATGAATAATGGAGGACGATTAACAAAAATGGAGTTGATTTGGATAATAGATATGTTGTTCCACACAACAAATATCTATTGATCAAGTATGGAGCTCACATGAACGTGGAATGGTGCAATCAATTGAGATCTATCAAGTATCTCTTTAAGTACATAAATAAGGGAAATGATTGAGCCACAACTGAGTCTTGTGAGAGAACAAAAAAAGATCTTAAACAAGGAGAATCAATAGATGAAATAAAAATGTACTATAATTGTAGGTATATTTCACCGTGTGAGGCAGCTTGGAGAACTTTTGGATTTGATATTAATTTTAGAGATCCTCCGATTGAGCGTTTAAGTTTTCACTTAAAGAATGAACAACATATTGCAATGACAAAGATGAGATAAAATATGTAGTCAATCAACCAAGTGTTGGTCGTAGCATGTTTCGCGGTTGGTTTGAAGCAAACAAGAAATACCCACAAGCTAAAGAGTTTACTTATATTGATTTTCCAACAAAATTAGTGTGGAAAAAGAAAATAAGAGAATGGGTTTCAAGGAAACAGGGTTTTTCAATAAGAAGTTGCTACTATGTTACACCAGGAAGTGGTGATTCGTACTATATCATAATGTTGATAAATGTTGTTCGTGGTGCTGAATGCCACAAGGACATGATGTATTGATGTTTATAAATGGAGTTCAGTATGAGTCGTATCGAGATGCATGCTTTGCTTTAGGTTTGTTGGAAGATGATAAAGAGTTCGTTAATGGAATAATTGAAGCAAATGATTGGGGGACTTTAGAGTCTATTAGACGATTATTTAGCAATCTACTCACTGCAAAGTCGATGAGCAAACCTGAAGTTGTATGGGAGATATGTTGGACTTATCTTTTGGATGATATACTTTATAAAAGGCGCAAAGATTCTAAAGATTAATTTGTTAACATTATTTATTTTTTAATTAAACTATACATTTTGCAGCTCTTATATTGTGGGTTGAAGATATAAAGAATCTCACGCTGGTCGAACTTGAGAAAATATGCAAAAGACCAGAACAAATCTTAAAGATTTCAGTGAGCTTCCCTATCCAAGTTCAATATTTCTTTGAAAGTGGGAATCGATTAATAATGGATGAAATGAACTATAACCGTAAAGAGTTAGCATTTGAACATGTAGACTGCTTGGAAAAGCTAACGGATGAACAACGTCATGTGTATGATGTAATTATGAAAAAAACTGAATTAGATGGTTCTACAGTATTCTTTGTCTATAGTTATGGTGGTACCGGCAAAACTTTTTTTTGGAAGACCTTATCTGCTGCAATAAGATGTAAAAGTTACATAGTTCTAAATGTCGCTTCAAGCGTAACAACATCTTTGTTGTTGCATGGTGGAAGAACTGCTCACTTGAGATTTTCCATTCCACTGACTCCTAATGAGAATTCATCTTGCAAAACAAAACAATGAACTAAATTAGCTGAATTGATTATAAATTGCAAGCTTATTATTTGGGATGAGGCTCCTATGATGCATAAGTATTGTTTTGAAGCTCTTGATCGAACCTTGAAGTACCTAATGCGGTTTAAGAATAGTTCATCATACAAGCTACCATTTAGAGGAAAAACAATGGTCTTTGGTGGTGATTTGGACAAATATTATCTGTTATACCAAAGGAAAAAAGATAAGACATTGTCAATGCCACTATCAATTCATAATATTTATGGAAATATGTGATAGTTTTGAGGTTGACGAAAAATATGCGACTCCAAAATATGGGTTCTGAAGTTGAAGCCTCCAAATTAAAAACATTCTCAGAGTGGGTTGCATCAATTAGAGATGGTGATAATGATGGATAAGAAAATGTCCAAATACCACTTGATATTTACCTTAACTTTTCTGGAGACCCTGTAGAGGTAATTGTCAAAAGCGCGTATCTTAATGTATTATCTGGCAATAATGATTTATCATATTTGCAAGATAGAGCCATTTTGGCTCCAAAAATGGATATTGTTGATTCGGTGAATCAATACATGATGGATCGTAATATCTCTCTGACAGTAGGGTTTATTTAAGTTCAGATAGTATGTGTAAATTCGATGGACTGATGAATGTGTTGACT
The DNA here is from genome assembly GCA_026898455.1 of Plectranthus barbatus. Taxonomy (NCBI): domain Eukaryota; kingdom Viridiplantae; phylum Streptophyta; class Magnoliopsida; order Lamiales; family Lamiaceae; genus Plectranthus; species Plectranthus barbatus. Next base: position 284,004 of record JAPKLW010000472.1, read on the forward strand.
GATTTGCACACACCTGAATATTTGAATGGCTTGAAATGTACGAGATTGTCAAATCATAAGATGATACTCAAAGTGGGTACTCCTATTATTTTTTTTTTATTCTGAGAGTGACTCTGACACCTTCTGATATACGTTTGTCATTCAAGTTTCAGAGAATACAGTTCCCTTTTATTATTTCATATGCCATGACTATTAATAAGAGTCAATGACAATCTTTATCACGTGTTGACATTTTATTGAATACACATGTCTTTACTCATGGTCCATTGTATGTTGTTATTTCCAGAATTACAACTAGAAGCGGCCTCAAGATATTAGGAAGTGATGATGATAGTCTTAGTTTTTCATGTACTGCTAATGTTGTATATAAGGAAGTATTTCAGAATGTATAAAATATATTATATATTTGTGCACATATATTATCTGAAATTATTTTTTAAAAAATTTTGCATGTTTTTTTATACAAATATAAGTGAACATAATATTGTTAAACAAATTAATTAATTATCCCGCGCATTAGCGCGGGTGCCATACTAGTATTATATAATCTACACTACATAGTATATCTTCAGTTCGAGACACAAGTGATTTTAGTATTTAATCTAATCCAATCAATCATAAATTCGAGTTTTAATTAAAACATCCGAATAACGTAAAATTTAAATTAATATAATTTATTTCCTTATCCTTTTTATGAAGATATACACTAAAATCTAAATGATCCTTATCAATAATATGTAACTGTTATAACTAGTTGAATTATTAAATTACCTTAGGCAAGTGATAATCTGTGTACTAGTCCTGTACAAATTATCATAAAATAATCTTACTCAATTTGGATGTTTTCAAAGATAAATTATTTTACTATTTTTTATAATTGATACATCGCATGTGATATCCAAAACCCATTTTTTCTTCAAAATAAGCTCAAGAAATGTTCAGCCAAATTGAAGATGATGATTTGTAGAGGTAAGTCAACAGATCATCTTGATAATAGCATATACCAACTTTATTTAAGTTGCTCCAATTATATAATTCCACTATATAAATCATGACGTTACATGATAAAAATAAATTGGACGATGGTAAATTGTAAAAGAGATAATACAATAATGATTTAAAATAAATTGCTCTCTCAATCCCACTGTTGCTTTACCCAACTCAAAAAAATGTAAAATAGAAAAAAAAATAAAAGCAATCTTTCCCCAGTTTAAAGCTCAAATTAATTATCTGGAATTAATTTTGTGTTAGCCAGCTTCACCTCACTTACGAAGTTTTTTATAGTATTTATTTTGAGGTTGGATTTATTTAAAATAAATTGTATTTACTATTTAATCAAATCTATCTCGAATATTATTTGTGGGTTTCTTTATACATACATCAAGTCTATCTTTCGTAAAAAATAAAAAATAATAAGTTTATTGGTGATTTGGGTTTAATGAAATTTACTTTAACGGTTTGAAATAGGTTGTATTATTATTATTATTATTTGATAAATTGACAATTATCTCTTCTTTAATGTATCGAGTAATCGGAAAGAAATATAAAATGACAATTCATTAGCATTAAATATTTTATTTGTATGTTGTCACTATATATTGACAAATTACTGTAATATGTCATTAATTATCATCTTTCAATAATACATATAAGAACCTCGAGGAGAAACAACGAGTTTTTCATTGATGAACTAATACTACAATTCTCTTATAAAAATTCTCAATTAAATATCTTTATTAAAAAAACACTTTGTTTGATTATAGTCAGCCATGTGTAAAATTACTAAAATATAATATTATAGTACTTTAATAATTGAATTATTGATTGTTGGTCCCGGTTTATCAGTGTAGAAAATATATATATGCACAACAAAAATTTAATTGTTTGTTCGGTATACTTGCACTTATCCAAGCTGATGGTGACGTGTCAACTTAGTTTATCAAATCTTGTTCATGTACTTAATATCAAGTATGCTTAATCTTGTTCAACACTTGAGAGTTGAGTTTTAAAGCGAAATAAGCTGACACGATGAAAGAAAGTGATAAATGACACAAATTTATAGTGGTTCGGACTAAACTGTCCTACGTCCACTCTTCAGACTCTCGGTCTCGTAATCCACTAAGCTTAGAACTTTTATAGGTACTCCTACGATCTATTACTTGTTGAAGAATGCCTCATCCTTCAGTCCACAAGCGCACTCGTCTGGTCCTTGCTTGGTTCTTCGCTTCACAGCTTTTCAAAGTGTGGGCACACCACTCAGCCTCCTCGTAGTCGGAATAAGGTGTTTATAGTTCTCCCTTGAACTATCTCATCGACGGCAGGTTGCCCGTAAGACTCAGAGTACAAGACGTACTTGACTGTTGTAGTATTTCTTGGAGAGAAAGACTACCAAGAAATAACTCAAGAACACTAAGGTTTTAAGTCTCGTGTTCACTAAGGTATTACACGGAAAAGCTTAAGAGCCTCGAACTGTTAGCTTAGCGTTAGCGTACTAAGTTCGGTGATTGCGTATTATAACTTATAGTTTGCAGATCGTAGTTCGTAACCTTCTTCTGTTGATTTATCTGGTATTTATAGTCATGAGGTTGAAGGCTTGAAATAAATGCCCGTTAGAGACAGATTGGAAGATGCCCGATCGGATTTCTTTGTTCGCTGCTGTGATAGGCGGGTATGTGGTGCTTTTCCAGATGTTCTGCACCTGCTCCGCCTTTTTCTGACAGTGACCGTTCGTCTTTGTGTCAGAACAACAGTATTCATCAGTTTGAGGAATCTTGGACTGGATGTCCTAGGTAACGAAACTTGGAGTTTCGTGCTACAAGACTTTAAGGCATCGCCAATCCTTAAAGTCTGTACTTCTTGAGTATGTTCCTCAACCGATTCTTCTTGTCTTTATGACCTGTACTATGAAGTCCATACTGGTGTCGTCATACTTGCAAGTCCATGTTGATGACATCATCCTTCAATGTATGCTTTGTCCCTACGCTGGTAAGTATGGCGTATTCGATGCGACCATACTTGCTGGATCCATACTTGGTGAAATCCACACTTTTCAGCTAGACTCATAATCATCCAGGCTTGTAAGTTCGGCTCGAACCTTTGTCTGTTGAGTCTTTTGCGTATTCTAGACTTATTGTTCACTCTAGTCTTCAGATTAGCTCCAACTTACAACTCAATAAAAGATCTTATACTGGACTTTACAATTTTTGAATATGCTGAAACTATCTAAGATGTCTTTTACATACTTTGATCCACCAAAACACAATAATAAAAGAAGGATATCTCTAACAAAATTCATAATATTGATTAATTAATTTTTGTGACTGCAATTATGATATTAGTATGATATTGTCCACTTAAAGCCAAAAAAGTTCACACAATTTTGTTTTTGCGCATCTCCCAAAAAGGACTCATACTTATGTAGTTACATGAACTCTAATACGTGGGACTTGGATTTGTTAATACCTAACAATCATCCCCTCAAATCCAAGAACCACATACCCGTGACTCTTGGGCGCTTGTGGGTTTCTCTTTCACGCATATGGTGCCACTTATTGGGACCGCAACTCTAACATTAATATGATATAGTTCGCTTGGGCGAATTAAGGCCCACATAGTTTTCTTTCCGGCAATTCAAAGAAATCATTCTTCTTTTCTGATATGGAACATGAGTATAACGTACCCAACATTAATCATAATATATTAATATAACATATGAAAATGAATATAGCCCAATTATTATTTGTAAAGATTTTGTATCCTAATATATTCTAGGATCAATCAAGATTGTTAGTATCTATGGAAGAAATTGTAAACTCTATATATTTATTCACGTTAAATTTCTATACATAATATTGGTTATAAATCTAAGTTTATTCAATAATAATAATCATATTAATAATAATAATCATATTATATTTATTAGATGATATCAATGAAACCCAATACGACGACGTAGTAGCGCCCTTAGTAAATAAATAATTTAAATTATGCTAAAGCTCAATTATTGGAAGAAAATAATTAAGCTAAGATAATGTGAACCACATAGTGTTGTATTGGAAATCGACGAAGCTATGTACAATACAAACCACTAACTGTTTGTTTAAATCCCTCAATATTCCTCATTATACTACTTAATTTATAATTGATGATGATTAATTCCACTTCAACAATAGCAAAAAACCAAAGGCTTAATTAATTATATCACGACCTAAAACACTTCCCCATAAACAATTAATGGGATCGATTACTCTAAAATAATCATATTTATTTTGGTTTTAATGCCTTCTTCTTATTTAGTGAAATTAAATTATACAAATTGGCGGTTCGTGAATGTCCATTTACATTCTAACTTATTCTAAATTCATACTTTAGTTGTTTATGTTATAATTAATAATGTCATTAATATAACAACCCCATCTTATTTCTCTTCTTTCGAAATAATTAAATTTGTTATTACTATTCCGGGCTTGCATATTTTACACAATCTCTCTCTCTATATATATATATATATATATATATATATAAATAAAACTGGGGACAAATATGTAAAATACAATAAAATAATTGAAATATAATTGATATAATAATCATAAAATAACTAAAATATATATATATAAATATATTGTAATGAATATTGTCAAATCTTTTCACCTTCTTTTTAAATTTTCAATGATATGTCGTATATTTTTTTTTCTATTTAGTTATTTACAAAGTACAAATTATTTAAATCTGTCTAATTATTCTAAACCTAGTTTAATAGAAGGAAGAATCGATCGCGAAATATTCTATTTAAAAATCTTTGCATATTATTATATTTTTTTTTATTTCTTATTTTTTTATTGGAAATGGACTTAGATGAACTTTTAATTAATTTTAGTAGATGAAAGATAGGCTCAAGAATATTAATATGTATCAACTTTCATTAAGAAAAGTCTTCATTGATACATATGTTGGAGTTTAACAAGAACGGTTAGTGGTTTATGCTTATGCGATTCCCATTAGAGCAAAGTGGCTGTTTCATTTGTTACACTAAAATTTCTAATTTTATTTTATTATCATTTAGAAAAGTTCCAATTTTTTTTTCCATCTCCTTTTTTTGGTTGACAACAAGAGTTATTACTAGTTGATGATTGTGCATGAAGTGCCTTAACTTTGTCGACGCATACGGTTTTTATTGGTCCATTCTTTGGATAAATTTAAAATATAAAAGAGTTGGTCTCATGTATGTATTTTTATGAAATGGTGAGACATTAGAACATTTCAATTAAACTAAGCATTTGAAAATATCGTATTTCGATCGAAATACAGAATTCTGATCCGAATGCTCTCAATTCCAATTGAAATTATGTCATTCCGATTAGAAATGACATAATTTTGATCCGAATGCTCTCAATTCCGATAAGAATGCTGAATTCCACTCGAAATGTGCTATATATAAATGCTTATTTCAACCGAAATGTGCTAATATCTCACTGTCTAGTATAAAAACATCATCTCATACAATTTTTTGTCAATATAAAATTAATCACTTCAATTTAACTGATAAATAGATAATAATATTAATCCAGAGTTTGGATCTGGTGCTTAAAAAATAAACTTTATGCTAAATATGAAACGGATTTGAAAACATGGAATGATTGCAACTGTTGGGAAAAATATTAATTAAAAAAAAACAATTATACTAAGCATAATATATATGATAATTAAGCACTACATACTCTCACTTTAATATAAGACAAAAACATTATTGGGAATTTCTAATATTATAATTGAATTGGCTGTAATACCATATTAGAACCAATTATTTCATGCAAAATCGACTTGTAAAAAATGAGATTTTCACTATTATAAGATGAGTCATGTCAATATCTTTAGTTGATATGGAAGGCATTTAACAGTAAATCATATTTTTCTTGCATTACAATATTTATACCTATAATGCTTTGTCTAAAAAAAGTAAGAAGCCAGTTGGTAGCCAATGGGCACAAAAAAAAATGTAGATAAATGGTAGTCTTAAAAGAAAGCTGCTGCTTGAAATGGATGTGTCTTTAATTTTTATTTCATGTAGAAAGCTAGCTGAAAATGACAAGACAATCACTAGTGAGCATGCATGCACCACCAGTTTTGAGTGTTGTACGCCTAGTGGTGGCACACGGACCGGTTTCGGTTTGACGGTTCCAGAAATGTGGAATTTGAACCTAAACTGGCCTTTTTTTTTTGCGGTTCCGGTTCAACATGATTCCTGGTTGAACCGGCGGTTTATTTTTTTTAATAGAACAAAAAATTTCTTCTATTTTTGTGAACCGCCGGTTCTGGTCGGAATCGGTGGTTCGAGGTGACGTGGCGGAGTCGGTGGTTCGAAGTGACGTGGCGCATTGTCATTGATCAATTTCAAAAAAAAATTTAATTTAAAATTTCTTTTTTTCCGACAGTTTGGCGAACCACCGGTTCCAGTTAAGGGGTGGAACCTGAACCAGCCCATTAAAATAAAGTTCCGGTTCAGATTTGGAACCGTGAACCGGCGGACCGATTCAGGCGGTTCAAGTTCCATTTGGCCACCTCTATGTAAGCCCACTTTCTCCACTGCATTTATGTATTCAAATATTTAAGCGCCATACTAAAATGATCAATATGGATGGCTTTCTTTCCAACACCAGCAATGAAGATAATGCACAAGAGACCTTTGCTCCTCTACATTAGAAATAAGGCCAAACAAAATCATCATTCACAAACAGATTCATCTGAGAAAAAAGAAATCAGGGTTATGGACCGATCATAGAACCTTGTTCAATAAGTGGAACGCATTGCCTGTCCGTTCTCGGATTGGGCAATCACTCACTCTTGTAAGCAGTGATCTCGAGGGGGAGTTACTGTCGATTGTTGTTGTTGGCCTATGTGTCAAGGAATTTCACATTTGCCTAACTAAAGACCATGTAAATAGAAGTGATCACGAGTCGAGTCGGGTTGAGTATGATCAGGCTCGAGCTCAATTCGAAAATTTTAAATTCGAGCTAGATTCAGTGTCAAACTTGTCAAGTTCGGCTCGCTCGATTTTTTAATTTATTTTAAATTTAATATAAAATTAAAATAATTTATTATTAAATAATTAATTTAATAATAATATTTAAATTATATTAAGCTCGATCCAAAACTTGATCTGGGCTCAATTTTCGAGATCTATAAGGCTCGCAAGCCTATCTAATGGAGTATTATGAAGCTCGAACTCGACAATTAATCGAGTAGCTAGCTTGAGCTCGAGCCCATCTTAGTAGCTTGCGGGCGGGCTTCGAGCATGTTCACCCCTATACTCAAATTCAAGCATTAATTTAACAAAAATAAACTTGAATCATAAAATTATTCGCAATACTTCAGCATTACTTGTTAATCTCGTCGTTCTGGATCTCGGCGAATTTCCGGCCAATTCTTGTCGGATTCCGCCAGCTCGCGACACTCCGACGCCAGGTAGGGCGGCGCTCCTTTGGCTTCGTCTTGCTCAATAAATTATTTATGCCACGGCGTAAAGGTCCCAACGACGTCGTTCCGTTTGTAAAAAGGGTCTGCAATTCGGGCCCGGTTAGTAGTTGGGTCAGAGGCGTTGTTGGGCTTTACTTGTTGATATCCAAAACAGGTCCGAACATAGATGATAGATGGGCTCTCAAAAATTCATTTTAAATATTTTAAACAACAATATACTGCCTCGGTTCCATTAGATTAATCCATTTTAGTTTCGGCACATAAATCAATATTTGTGAGTGTAGTGAGATTAATATTTTATTGATGTGAGAAGATTTTTTTCCATGTTAGGAAAGTGAACTAATCTGGTGGGAAAGACGAAAATAAAAATATGGACTAATCTGGCGGGACAGAGGGAGTAATTTTTTTGCACGAATTTTCTTTTTCTTTTTAATAATATTTTATTTTTCAAAATTTAAATTAGCAGTGCAATAAAATTAGGGGTGTTTGCGGTCCAGTTTGGCTAGTTCGGAAGTAAAATCTCAGCCAAACTAATAAGTACGGTTTGAGATTTTTCCAAATCAAACCGATCAAATAATTTATCTAATCAAACTGTATAAAAAAGATTTGGTCCAGTCAACTTGACAGTTTGAAATGAAATATGTTTCAAGTTTCAATAATGTAAAATAAACTATAATATATCGAATGTGGATACTTTAATTAATTTGTAGAAAACTAAGATTTAAATATAAATTAGTTAATTATAATATATTACTCATTATAATATAGTTTTAATTTTAATTTTTTTTATTAATAAGTATAATGTAAAATCAAAATAAGCAAATGAGTCAATTGTATTAAAATTTATAACAAAATAAAGATTAAAACTAAAATATGTTGGCCAATAATTTTGAACTTATGTCAATTGTATCAAATGGTAAAAATTTAGCAAGTGCCCTACGACTTATAAATTATAATATATTTAATAATTAGTCTTTATATTTAAAAATATCATATTTTATAATATTTATAATGAAAATGCCCTATTTTATAAACACATTAAAAAATGTTCTAAAGTATCTCTTTCTAAAATTGATACAACCATTATGTAATGACGTTGAGATTATTACTTAAAAACGAGTATTTAAGTATTTTTATTACTTTCAACAATATAAATTTAAAATCTTAATTGAGAAATACAAATTGAAGGTCGACATGATCTTGATCCCGACTTAACCAAGTTAATATATTTTAATTTAAATGTGATCATGATCGATAGTTTTAGAGAATTCAAATGAATTTGAATTTATTTATTTTAATTTAAATATGGTCATGACCATAATTTCCAAGAAATCAAATTAATATGATTTTATTTAATTGCGTTAATGACCGGCAATTTTAGAGAATTCAAATAAATATATTTTTATTTAATTGTGGTCAGGTTCATGACCACAATTTCAAATTAAGATCCAAATATAATTTATTTTACATTTAATTGTGATCATGACCAAAATTTTAAGTCAGGATCAAAATTTAGAATATAAATACAATATTATTTAATTGTAGTCATGACGAAAAGACGGTCCCGACTTCGACCGAATATCTAATTTTTTTTTTTAAATTTATTTGTGGTTCGGTGATGACCAAAAAAAGGGTCCCAACCTCTTTTTGTGTTATTTTGTGCTATTTTTTTTCTTCTTTTTTCGACTTATTTGAATCAATAATTTACTTATGAATAGTTTTGACATGCATGCTTACAAGGTAATGAACTGCTTTTTGACTAGATGAGTGTACAAGAATTGACCGTATATTGAAATGCAAACGCATGCATGCTAATGAATTAACTTGAGTGAATAGAAATTAGTCGTACATTGAGATGCAGACACATTATGCCAATTACTTTACTTATTGGAAAAAACAGTGAAAAGACATTAATTTTTCTGTTGATTTTGTGATCCAATTCACGTACGAAGCGTAGTTGCCCTGATAGAGTCACAACCAATTAAATATTGTATAAGTTTGAATTATGTTTTCCAATTAGTTCATATATTAGAATATGTTTTTTGTGTTGTTGCTTATTTTACAAACATATACAATGTTTAATTGGTCATACAATCTTTTTAGATGCATATGAGAATAAGATAATCTTAATAAACACAAATTTAGGGTTTATTTTTTGGGTCAGAAACTCGGGTTGGGACCATGATTCAGGATCGGTGAATAAGATAATCCCTACCACATTTTTAATGTTTATGTTTTTTGAATTTTTCGGTCGCGTCAAGACCACATCTAAAATTTTCAAAATATTTAATAAACTAAAAACTTAATTCAAAATTCATTATTTACAACTTATTTTTCTGAAAAAAAAAATTCCTGTATGTAAGAAATTATAGTAAAATGTCATTTGAGGGCATTTCTTGAATGTTTTTATAAGAAGGGGTATTTTTTAGATACATAATAGCCTATTGAGGCATTTCAAAAATTTTCTCTAATAATTATATATATAGACGGTCGGTCCGCTGAAATAGCCAATTTGAACTACCAAATAGTAACCAAACCAGTTTTGATTGATTTCAAAAATTTTAAACCACCAATTTCAAAATTAAATTTATAATCAGTCAAATCAATCAAATTAATCCGATTTAACCGATTTCGGTCAAACCATAAACACCACTAAATAAAACTATTGTCAATTTTGAGATTGATCCTCGTTTCTATAAAAAGAACTCAATTATGTTTGTGAGCTTTTTCATATAATATTTTCTCTCACCATCAAATAAAACATTGGTAAAAATATAATATACAATTTCTCAAATATTATGTTGAGTTTAGTGAGAAGCATTTGATACAGTGTTACCTGTCACAGCGTCGGAGCTCCGATTCAACTTCCATGGAGTAGGGGTTTTTGTGCTTCGCTTTTCAAATTTCCCACCCAGGTTACGCCATGGAGTCGAAGCTCTCGCTGTTGCTTTCTTTACTCTGCTTCATTGCTATCGTTCACACATCTTCCTCAGGTTTAGTGCATCACTCACTTCTTTTAAGTGTTTTCCCCTCTTTATTTTTTTATATTTAGTTTGAACGATAGGGTTTTTGGTCAAATTTGATGGATTCGGTCATTCTTTATTGGGTTGAACGATGCTGAGCCTGCGGCCGTCTTTCGATTTTGAAATTGCTTGCTGTTGGTGGTTGCATTTGGTTAGCGCGATAATTGTAACTCAATTGATTTTGTGCAGCTTCAGGAGAGACAAACTCGTTTGAGTCAGTTCCCGATCTTGAAAAGTCTATGTACACTGAGATAGAGGGATTTCCTTGTGTCCGTCTACTTAACCTTTCTGGGGAAATCGGTTGCTCAAGTTGGTAGTTCTGTCAAATCACTCATGAGAAATGTGTCTTGAATAATATTCAACTCATTCACTAACAAGCTATTTGCATCTTAGATCCTGGACGTGAGAAAGTTGTTGCTCCGATTGTAAGATTTAATATTGCGAAGGAACTGACTGGACCAGCTTCTCTTTTGGTTTCTGTTGATGAATTTGAAAGCTTGCTTTCAAGGCATGTAATTATTTCCTTCTAATGCATGCCTGGAGTTTCTCTCAATTGTTTCTTAATAATATCTTTGTCGCGATTGGGCTTGTAGAAATATTGTTGTTGGAAATGTATCGGGAAATGAGTACACGCATAGTTGTTTTTTATACTTAAAGGATAATATGCTAAGGGAAAACGACAACGGAAGTCTGAGCATAGGGCTAACATTATTCTATTTCTATTTATTGTTAGAAGGTTGATTATGTTACACTATCTAAGAATTTTCATTCAAGACTTTGTTTTTGGTTCTTCATGAACCTCTCTCTGTACTCTGTAGACACTATGATCAGGCATTTTTCAGTGCGTGTTTTATTTTGGGGTTCTCTTTCTTACTTGAGATAATGCGAGCTATCCAACTTTTAAGTTGATTTATTTGTTTCCTTCCTCCATTCCAGATTATCAAAAGATTCAGATTTTGCTAGAAAAGTGGTCGGCATATTGGTGGAATCAGGGAGTCAGATTCAAAAGGGTTTAAAGGGTAAATGGATCCCTCACTTTAGTTTTGCATGGAGTGGGTTAAGCAAGTCTATTATAATATAATCTATCATATTTTACCTTTCAGGATTTTCTCCAGATGTGAAGTTTCCACTGGCAGAATTCGCTCCATATCCAATCAACAATTTTCAGTGGAATCCAGCTGTATGTTTTGAAAAATAATGACATCTCATATAGACTTTCTGAAAGTGTTACAAAAATACATCATCATGCTATATTTCTCAAATTGAATTGAAGTTTACAGTTATAATTGGGTTAGAAGGCTTTTAAAACTAGTTGTAAACTGTACCTGCTTGAACATCCTTTTTTTTTGGGTGGGTGGGGGGCAATAGAAATACAGTTAATTAAACTCACACACCTAGATGTTCATGGGGAAGCTCGAACTCATGACCTCTTGGTCACATACAACGTGCTTTCACCACTATACCCCGAGCAAGGGACGCTTGATCATCCTTTGGAAATCTTTAGGCGTTAAGATGCAATTTGAGGGCTGGGTTTGATAAAATGATTATTAGTTTGCTCTTGCTGTTATGACTGTGATTGTCCTTTCTAAATTTATCTTTTCACTTAGCACCTTTTTAACCCTCATGTTTCGCTTTAAGTGCCTATTTTCTCCATGTAACGACAGAAACGCTGTAAAAATAACTCAATTGAAATCCACTCGCTGGTTCTTCATTGCTTGTTCTGCACTCATTATTCTAACTATTGTAGACATCATGAATCATAGATTTAGAATGCTTAAAGAACTTTGTACGGACTAGACTTATGTGGGTTACAATTTTTCTAAGCAACCATCTGGGCTGCTGCGTTCTCTATGTTTCTAATAATTTCACGCTATTTGTACTGTAGCAAGTACTATGTACAGAAGAGACTTCTGTATCCTATAGGTTTACTAAACAACCATCTAGGCTTCTGGTTTCTTTGTCTCTAAATTACTGTCCCACCATATGAGATGTGAATCTAAATTAGTTTTCAATTTGTGTTTTTATGGAATACTTTGGACTGCATTATCTTGAGATATGGTGCTCATACTTATAGTTTATTTGGTTGAGACAGCAAAGTTTCAGGAAACATGGAGTAACTAGTTTGCATGTGATTAAAAAAAAATGAGAGCAGTTCTTGATGTGGTTGGATACATAACAAATTCTAGGATGCAGTTTGCTTTTACTCCTCTCTCCATGGAATACTGGCATGCTCAACTTTTCCAGACTAATTCGTTTTTTCCCCCAACAGGGATCTGGAATCATGTGGAAGGCTTATAATATTCCAGTGTTTTTGCTAACTGATACCAGCACATCGATATTGCAACAGGTAGTTGGGTCTCTGAAGATATTTGTACCATGACTCTGACTTCATGAGTAATTGTTAAAATACAATTTCTCGCTCTTTTTGGCACCTGCAAAAGATATGCATTCATCATGGATATATTAGCTTTTATATAGAAGTTGGCTTAAGATTGCTAAATGCACCTTTTTGTTGAAGTTGATTTTTATACCTTTGAACTTTTACCTCATGTATCTTTTGCCTTTTCCTATTGTACTAAGTTTTCACCCAGACCTAAATTTCTTGTGTTTTCAGGCTGCTGCAATGAGTGAGAACAATAAAAAGTCTAATACTAAAGTTGTTTCTGAGTTTGATTTAGTTATGCAAGTAAGTAGTTCTACATGAAAATAAGTAAATTTCTTCATATTATAATATACTTCAAACATGGAAAATATGGATGCTAATTGTCGTTTCAAGCAGACTACAAAATCTGGGACACATGATTCGGGCTCTTGTCTTAAAGAAGGAACTTGTCTTCCTCTAGGTGGATACAGGTTAGTCCCACTTATTCTACTTCAAATTCTTTTATCAAAAAATTTATAAGTTGCACAGAAATTCTATACACGATGCACTGTTTTATCTGTGCAATGGATTTTTCTAATAAATGTCACCATTTTACTCTCTTATTGTTTGTTTTACCTTTTGTTTTCTTAACTTTCATGAGTTGGAGGGCAAAGATTTGTGTAAGGCCTACAGTATTTTTTTACCCCTGTATCTTTCATTTGAAGGGCAGTGTCTGGTCAGCTCTTCCACCACTTAACTCATCATCTTCATCTATGGAAAAACCAATCATCCTGGTGATAACATCCATGGATTCTGCATCTTTTTTCCGTGACAAAAATCTTGGTGCAGAGTCCCCTATATCGGTAAGTTACCCTTGGTGTGTAATCTTTAGTTACTTTTACTTGGACAAAGAGTTTATCTTGTTATATATTTGTTATTTATCAATTGCCAGGGATTAATTGCACTGCTTGCTGTAGTTGATGCTCTTTCAAATGTTCATGGACTGGAAGAACTTAATAAGCAGGTTGGTCTCTCTCTGACCATTTAGTACTTTTAGATGATGTTGACACTTAACATGTCTCTTTCTGCTAAGAGTCTCATCTTTAGTATGATATTTTTTTATAGGAATTGCTTCTTGTACCAATTAAAAGTGTGTACTCTTGTTTACTTAATATTAGATACTCCCTGTCCCCAAAGGAAAAAAAAAGAAAAAAAAAGAAAAAGAAAACAATCGATAAATGTTTATTGTTTACAAGTAATTTTTACATTTTTTTACACTTTTATTAAAGGATTTCTCTCTTGTTTATATGACGCAGTTTGTTTTTCTGGTTCTCACTGGAGAAGCCTGGGGCTACCTTGGTAGCCGGAGACTATTATTAGAATTTGATCTACAATCAGACTCCGTTAAAGGATTCAACTTGACAACTGTTGAGATGGTATATCTCCTGTACCATTTTACTTCAAATCAATTTTGGGTGGCAACTGTACTACTTACTATATCTCACTTACTGAAATGCCCCGGACCTACGGGATGGGAGCGTGTAGGCGTAGCATTATGACAGCATAATAAGCTCCACTAGCAACTTCATCTTCATTCTGACAAAATGGTTAACCAAATTGCTATAGGAGTTCATGAGACCCGTTTATATCAATTGAACATGAGGCTCTCAACCAACACCAGACATTACACTATACACGACATTTTGTGATGTTCTTATACACAACCTGCTTGCTCCTTTGATGATTATTCCACAGTTATGTTGTGTCTTCTAGAGGAGAATTATGTATAGCTTTATGCTTGGTAAATTAATATATGTTATAGAGATCCAGTTATTTTACTAAAGATCAGCATAAAAAAATTACTATTATTTTAGTTCTTGCTGGTGATTAATTTGAATTATTGAATAGTTGATCCATTATATGTACTCATCATGCATGCTTGACCTGACCTAAAAAAAAAAAAGAATGGACATCGCATTTCTTGGGCTGTATTATAGATTGAAAGTTTGGAATTTTTTGTCAATGATATCCTTAGAAACAACTTTGCAAGATCTAAAATGAGAGATTGTGATGACTGCAACTAAGAAATATTTGCTTGCAAAAACAGTATGACTGATTTGTATAGAGATATGAATTTATGTAGGTGATGGAAATTGGATCTGTTGGAAAGGACTTTCCTCAAGGCACTAAAACATTTTTTGCTCATACTGCAGGGGTAAGGCACTGTTTAGACTCTATATTACCAATATTTATGGACATTCAAAATTTTATCAATTTGCTCTCTTATTCACTAAATTTTGCAGGCTACATCCTCTGTGAATGAAACATTAAGTGCACTACAGCGTGCACAAGATTCCTTGTCCAAAAATCTTATGGTAAAAAAAGCCAGCCCTTCAAACCCTGGGGTGCCTCCATCCTCGTTAATGGCATTTCTGAAAAAGGTTAGGTTTGAAATTTCAACTAGTGGATTGTGTAGCCTCATCTTGTGCCTTTCTTTTGGTACTAGTCTCAGTACTCTATCCATATCCCCCACCGTCTGTGTTGTCAAGAATATGTATGAATTGAACAATTATGAATAATTTACTAGTCTTGATTATGGACTTATAGTAATGGTTTAATCTAATTCTCAAACCATAACAATTTATATTATTTATCTTGCGAGGTATTGCTACTTTTTTCTTCGTAACTGAATATTGTTTACAGTATCCAGAGATTTCTGGCCTTGTCTTGGAAGACTTCGATTCTGCCTTTAGCAACAAGTTCTACCACAGTCATCTAGATGACCTATGTTAGTAAATCAATTTTTCTTAATTGCTCTATCTGCCTTGTACATGAAATATAAACTGAATTCAAGTTATCTCTATTTCATTGTTGAGAAGTGTTTTTTTTTTTTTTTTTTGCAGCAAATGTGAACTCTTCATCCATTGTAGCAGCTGCTTCCCTTGTTGCTCGCGCTCTATACATCCAGGCCGGTGGCGAAGATCCCTCGGTTATAAGCAGTATAAAAATCAATACCTCTTTGGTGGAGCAACTTCTAGGTTGCCTGCTAGATTGTGAACCAGGGCTATCATGTGAGTTGGTGAAGCACTATATTACACCCTCGACAACTTGTCCAAACCATTATGTGGGTGTCATCGTGGGAGAACCATCTGCAGCCCACTACCCTGCTTACGCAGGAGATATCTCAAGATTCATATGGAACTTTTTAGCTGACAAGACTGCTCTTCCATCTAAGAACGTGACCTCTTTGTGCCCGAAACATTGCAATGGTGATGGAGAATTATGCATCAGACAAGAGGCTGCTGAGCAAGGTGACTGCGTTATCTCAACAACCAGGTATGCCAACTTCTCTACAATTCATCCTAGTATTTCCTCATATGTCCATAGCTATGAAGAAGAAGCTCTCTCTCACATAAATCCCTCACTTCTAACTCGACCTTAGGTTCGTCCCTGCTTACTCGACTCGTCTGAAGTATGAATCTGAAAGCTGGACAGTGCTGCCCAGTAATTCCTCAGATATGATGATGGATCCCGTTTGGACAGAGAGCAACTGGGATCTGATCAGGGTCAGGGTTTACACAGTTCAAACCGATGCGCTCGACCGCGTGATTCTGCTGTTGGGTATCCTCATCACTCTTTTGGCTTACCTCCTAATAGTTTTAGGTAGAACTCTTGTTAGAAAAGCATTGAAGAGGGACTGACAATGACATATCATTGTTAGAAGATGATTCATTCATTTTGGTTGATCTGATCTGAGAGAAAACACCAAATTCACAATTTGTAAACAAACTCTAACTCTGTTGTAGCAGTGTCCCAAATTAGCTGCATTATGCATTTTTGTAGAGATTTTTCATTGGAAAAACTACTTATATCATCTCCAAAAGATTGAGTTTTCATCAATTTTAACCCAAGATTTCTTATTCTATCGATTTTATGTGGGAGGAAAAACTACTTATATCATCTCCAGAAGATTTCTTATTCTTAGTGGCGGATTTATGTAGAGGCTAGGAGGGCTCCAGCTCCCCTAGTCGGAATTTTTTTCCCTTTTTATAGTATCATAATTTTTTTATTTTTTTATTTTATTTTTATGGTATAGTCTCCCTCGTATAGAAGAAAAAATGGATGAAAATAAGAATAACGATGATATAAAAAGATTAAAGTTAAAGTAAAGGCGAAAAAAAAAAAATTCAACCCTATCGGAAAAATTTTCTGAATTCGCCGCTAATATTGTGAGTCGGTCTCAAATAAATTCATGTATAATTTAATAATTATATTTTAATATAAAAATAGTAAAATAAAAAAAAATAGAGCAGAAGCAATCTGACGATGTGTGGACAAGCCAACCGGGTTTAACTAAACCGGATATTTATACTCGATAAGTTGAACAATTATCAAACCGGAGCTTCTCCCTTTCCCTAAAATTGAACTGAAATTGTGGCGAACACAATCACCCACATCACTCCCACACTCCAGAACTCGGATTCCCCAATCGTTAATCGTCTGAAACTACTCAAATGGGACTGAGTCACCTCGCTTCTCGGGCCCTTCTCCGATCCGCCCGCCTCGCCGCCTCCAATCCCCGCCACGGATTCCGGCGCGCCATTGTCACGACGCCGGAGCTCCACAACTCTGCTGATTCAGCTGCGGCGGAGGCCCAACCCGAGCCAGATCTTCCGAAGAGGAACCCTGTGGCCGGCGCCCGGGTCCATTTCCCCAACCCGGATGACGCAATCGAGGTCTTCGTCGATGGGTACCCTGTCAAAGTCCCGAAGGGGATGACGGTGCTCCAGGCTTGCTTGATGGCTGGTGTCGATGTTCCGAGGTTTTGCTATCATGACCGCCTCTCCATCGCCGGAAACTGCCGTATGTGCCTCGTCGAGGTTGAGAAATCGCCGAAGCCGGTCGCGTCCTGCGCGATGCCTGCTCTTCCGGGTACGATTCTAAATTTTGCATTTTTTAAAACTGAGATTAGGGCTCCGTGGGAATGCGTGGTTCAATATTATGTATTTGTCATTCTGGATTTCGTTTTTGCTTGGTTTTGTTTCATTGGCATATAAAGCTATATACGATGTGAACTAGAAGCAGAAGCTAAATGGATTGTATTTATAAAGAATTAAAGATTCTGTTTTTCTTGCACTACTGCATCTTTTTTTATTTTTTGCTACTCTGTCTTCAACATGCACCTTGTTAATCTGAGTTTAAATTGTTCATAACTGGATGATTCATTGTTATATTTTATTATTCTTATTAGTTCTTGCCTCTTGGAGGTTATGGTTCTGGGTGACACAATCCAAGATTTTAACTTTCTTAGAGCATTATCTGTCTAGTCTTTAGGATGGTGGGATTTTGGAAATTTCTTTCATGTGCAAACATTTTACCATTTACCTTCATTCTTATACTAGAATCTCCAAAGTTGTTATGTTTTTCTTTAACATTGATTTTCACTGTCCGTCTCATAGGAATGAAAATCAAGACTGATACACCTATTGCAAAGAAGGCAAGAGAAGGGGTGATGGAATTTCTCTTAATGAATCATCCACTGGATTGCCCAATTTGTGACCAGGGTGGAGAGTGTGATCTCCAGGATCAGTCCATGGCTTTTGGTTCTGATCGTGGTCGTTTTACTGAAACAAAGAGATCAGTAGTTGATAAGAACCTAGGTCCTTTGGTTAAGACGGTCATGACTCGCTGTATTCAGTGCACCAGGTTTTCTAAACATATCTTTGTACTGTTTCAATTAGCAGTTACAGAATATTTCAATTTTCTTATATATCTAACTGGAATTCGAACACCTTATTTGAACTGAGATAAAACAATGACTAGCATCTTAGTTTATTATCTACTTATCTTATCTTTCTAAATCAAGTGCTTACTGACTGTAATTGTGAATTTGAAAGCTGTTTTCATGACCGAAATTTAGCTATACTTGTAAAAACTAACATCCACTATTAAGTTCATTACATTTCAGAATTCAGAAGGTGGGCCGTTTGTTCCTTTAATAAAACAATTGATGCAAACCACCTAGTTGATGATGTCTTTTAACAGAAAGAAAAGCCCTCTTTTTATTTTGACTATTATCATCTTCTGCTGCTCCCTGCCTCTTCAATTTGTGGATAATGCCATCTACAAGAATCATTTTGTCTGACATAGTTAAAGATGTTTAACTAGAGTTACTGTTGATTGCTTTGAGCCAAGCTTTGTTCTCATGCGGCATGTTCTCAACTAGGTGCGTGAGGTTTGCAACAGAAATAGCTGGAGTTCAAGATCTTGGCATCTTAGGTCGTGGCAGCGGAGAAGAAATTGGGACATATGTCGAAAGACTTATGACCAGTGAATTGTCAGGAAATGTGATAGACATTTGTCCTGTAGGTGCCCTGACATCAAAACCTTTTGCCTTTAAAGCCCGCAATTGGGAGCTGAAGGGAACAGAAAGCATTGATGTGACAGATGCAGTTGGTTCAAATATTCGCATTGATAGTAGAGGTCCTGAGGTCATGCGGATTGTTCCCCGGTTAAATGAGGTGATTTGAGCATTAAGTATGGATTTTAGATTACCATCAAATTGTGTTTGATGTCGTTTGTCATTTGGTGCATATTTACAGGATATCAATGAGGAATGGATATCAGATAAGACCCGTTTCTTTTATGATGGTCTGAAGAGGCAAAGGCTAAATGATCCCATGATTCGGGGTGCAGATGGACGTTTTAAGACTGTGAGCTGGCACGATGCACTTGCAGTGGTTGCAGATGTAATCCACAAAGTTAAACCTGAAGAAATTGTGGGGGTTGCCGGTAAGCTGTCAGATGCTGAATCTATGATAGCACTGAAGGACTTCCTGAACAAGTTGGGGTCAGATAACGTCTGGTGTGAAGGAAACGGCCCCAATACCAATGCCGACCTGCGGTCTGGATATATAATGAACACTAGCATCAGTGGTTTGGAGAAAGCTGATGTCTTCCTCTTAGTTGGTACTCAGGTATATCATATTACTCTTTGATGTTGTTGAGAGCTTACAACTTTGAAGCATCTCTACTCAAATTATGTTGAACTTCAATGACTCCATAACCTAGTTGGCCATGCTGGCTGCTGCCATGAAGTGGTAATATTTTAATTAAAGGAAAATTGTCGATTTAGTACTCAAAAGATAGTTTAATTATCAATTTAGGAACCAAAAGATGATTTTGCAATTTAGAACATAAAAGATCATAAAATTATCAATCCATGACCTGATATTGAGGTCATGAATTGAGAATTTTATGATATTTTGGATCCTGAACTCTGAGAATTTTTGTGATCTTTCAAATCCTGAATTGAGAATTCATCTTTCGGGTCCTTAATTGATAATTAAACTATCTTTCGGGTTTTTGATTGATAATACTCCTTAATAAAAATAGTCTGATATACTTTTCTTATCAGCCAAGGATGGAAGCTGCCATGGTGAATGCCAGAATCCGCAAAACAGTTAGAGCAACCAATGCCAAGGTTGGGTATGTGGGCCCTCCGGCGGATCTCAACTACGATCACGAGCATCTGGGAACAGGCCCCGACACACTGACCGAACTTGCTGAGGGACGCCATCCATTTTACTCTGCTCTATCCAATGCCAAGAACCCTGCCATAATAGTAGGAGCTGGGGTATTTGGACGGAAGGATAAAGATGCAGTTTTCTCAGTGGTCGAGTCCATCGCCAAGAAAATAAACGCCGTGAGGCCTGAATGGAACGGACTCAATGTGCTGTTGCTTAACGCCGCCCAAGCTGCTGCACTGGACCTCGGACTCGTAGCAGAACCAGAAAAAAGCCTTGAATCCGCCAAGTTCATCTATCTGATGGGTGCAGACGATGAGAATCTGGGCAGAGTCCCTGATGATGCCTTCGTGGTTTACCAAGGCCACCACGGTGATCGGGGCGTGTATCGTGCCAATGTGATTCTCCCGGCATCAGCCTTCACTGAAAAAGAAGGCACGTACGCGAACACAGAGGGGAGTGCTCAAACTACTGTGCCTGCAGTGCCCACAGTAGGCGATGCCAGGGACGACTGGAAAATAATACGGGCGCTGTCGGAGGTGTCGGGTGTTCGCCTACCTTACGGCAACCTGAGTGCAATCAGATCCCGAATAAGCACCGTGGCGCCCAACCTATTGCGTGTTGATGAGAGAGAAGAGGCTGCATTTTCGACTTGTGAGTTGAGGCCCGAGGTGAAGGAGAAGCTCGATACGGCGGCCCCTTTCACAGCTGCTGTGGAGAACTTCTACATGACTGACGCCATTACCAGGGCGTCCAAGATCATGGCGCAATGCAGTGCTTTGCTGTTGAAGAAGTAACTGGATTTTCCATATTTGGATTAATAATCATTAATTAATTTTGTTGTGGAGAGAAAGAGAGAGAGAGAACATGGGATCAAAATGTAACCTTGTAATCTCTTGCCATGTGCCAATAGTAATTTGCTCATAAATGGCAGGATAACTCTTTTTTTGTTGTGATTTTCAACACACTTTTGATTAGTTTGTATCTATCTATTGATACGGTTTTTGGTGGTTAAATCTGAATAAGAGATGCACTCCTTTTAGTCTGGTCTGAAAATTGAACCATAACTGCCAAATTGAATTTTGGTTAAAATCCAAACTGAATCGGATTGCCCAATGTCTAAAAATTGTAATCGAACCGAACTGAATCATTGTTTTAGTTTTAATCGAAATTTCTGGCACATCTCTTTTCATAAAATACATAAATTAAATCAAATTTTTTAATATTCAAACATACATAAACTGAAAAACAATCTAAATCTACCAAATTTACAAACTCAAATCCACAAGTTTAAACACAAATATAAGTTCAAATCCACAATTTATAATCGAACCGAACCGTTGTGTTTCGGTTAACACCGCGATTTTAAAAAATTCAGACCGAACCAACCAAAAATAAAATACGAACTGAATTGAGCTTAAACCACCGATTTACAGTTCGTTCAATTTTCGGTTCGATTTTGCTCAGCCCACTACTCTTTTTTTTTTTTGAATAGGACTACATTTATTAAACTCACACAACCAGATATCTCCAAACAAACTCGAACCTGTGTCCTCTTATTCCAGGCAACGTGCTTTCACCAATTCACCTGGAACGAGGTGACCACTACTTTCATAGAGATGATGTCATATGCATATAAATATTGAGAGAGAGAAGAGAGAGAGGAAACTGTATCATCAGTTCTTTACACTCAATCATTAGGAAGCCAGCAAAACAAAAAATGCTATGCAGCAGGCTCCTAAATTCAACACCTTTGTGTAGTCCATCTATAATCTCTCTCAACAACAAGAAACCCAGTTCAGTAAAAAGGAGCCGACACCATCAAATCTTTCGCTCATCGTATTCTCAGACAGCAACGACTAAATCCGAGGTTTCGATGGATTCAGTGCCTAAAACCCAGGAGCCCGCTTTCCAATTTCTTTCCAAGAAGCCTTACGTGCCGCCTTCATGGGCAGCACCCCTCAACCCACTGCCTTCCCACATTTTCTCGTTGGGCCATGTATGTTCCGATGATCTGTTTCTGTTTTTGCATTTGATTTAATTGGATTCGTATCAATTGAGTTTTTTTTGCTTGAATTTCGCCACAGTTCCCAACTCCAATTCACAAGTGGAACCTTCCCAATCTGCCTAAGGGCACCGAGGTTTATCTCAAGGTAACCACGATTCTTGATTGTTATCAAATGAATTCTGTAGTTATGTTGGGTGTTTGAGCGACGGTGAATCGATGATTAGGCAGTAGCGGCTGCTGATAGCTTTCTTGAAAAAAAAAACAAAAACAAAAACTATGACTAAATCTGTAAATCTCAATGAACTTCGATTGTCCTAGAAAACTGAGTTTCAATGATATAACAGTGGATTTGCAACTGAGGTCTGATCATACGAGAATTGTTCTTAACTTAATAATACGAGAACAGATAATGAAGTTGTTTTAAAATATAATGAACAAAACTAAAGATAACTGTGAATAATATTTTAGAAAACTAAAGTCTTAAAAGTACAATGAAGGAAATCGAAAATAAAATGAAAATGAATTATAATGAAGTATTTTGAAGTTAAAATGAAGTATTTGTTGAATGAATGATTTCGATGTTAAAATGAAGCATACTGAGGATATAATGTAGTATTCTCACGTTGTCACGTTAAGACAATCCTCACCGGATTAAGCCCCCTGCAACTGATGTGGTTTTGCGATTCTTTCTGTTCTTGTCAATAGTTTATGCCTGAATATGATTATTCATTATCTGCTTTCTGATGCTCAAAATTTGCGATTTTTATAGCGTGATGATCTTTCAGGAATGCAACTGAGTGGTAACAAAGTGAGGAAGCTAGAATTCTTGTTAGCAGAGGCAGTGGCACAGGGTGCTGACTGCATTATAACTGTTGGTGGGATACAAAGCAATCACTGCCGAGCCACTGCTGTGGCTGCCAAGTATTTGAATCTTGATTCTTATCTTATACTTCGCACTTCTAAGGTATTCGATCATTCGTTCACACCTCTTTTGAGCCAAGAAACAATGGATTCTTGCAATGATGGTTTCCTTTCTTGTTTTTGTTTCTACAGGTTCTAGTAGACCAGGATCCCGGGCTGACCGGAAATCTCTTGGTTGAACGTTTGGTTGGAGCGCACGTAGATCTTGTTTCGAAAGAAGAATATGCCAGCACTGGTAGTGTAGTAAGTGGTCTATGAACATTCATCATGCTCGATACAAGTTGATGACTATCGATAAATGTTAGTTCATACGCGATGGATCTCTTTCGTGTATCTCGCATATACAAGTTTACGAATTTTTGGATAATATGCTCAGCTCTTGTTAAATACTTTATCAAAAGAATGAGTTTGAGAATTGGCAGCAAAATCAGAATAGTCCTGTTGTTTTCAGATGAAACGCGGATGATAACTTTTGTCGAATGCTTTGTTTCCTGGTTTTCTTTCTCTGATTTCTGGCCTCAGGCTCTCGCCAACATTCTGAAAGAAAAGCTGTTGAGTGAAGGCAGAAAGCCGTATGTCATCCCTGTGGGTGGATCCAATTCATTGGGAACATGGTAAGAAGATCTTGCAATAAGCAAAATCATTATCTCCTCAATATGTTTATAGCTGCAGTTTTCGTCTCATCATCCGACATATGCATATCTCGGGTAATGTTTTCATTCCATTGACAAAATGGTAATCTGTTTTCAGGGGCTATGTTGAAGCAGTTAGAGAGATTCAACAGCAGCTAGAGAAAGGGAATGGTGAAATAGCTTTCGACGACATTGTTGTAGCTTGTGGAAGGTTTATCACTCTATCTCTAGTCCTGATGTATCTGGTTGATTTCTGATGATACATACCGATGTTCGACGATTTTCAGTGGAGGCACGATTGCTGGTATAGCACTTGGAACTTGGCTGTGCGGCTTGGGTGCTAAAGTAGGCACCCTTCTCTCTTCATCCCTCTCTCTCTCTTTTTCTCTCCATTTATAAGAGATCATATTTGCAGGTCCATGCCTATAGTGTATGCGATGATCCCGACTACTTCTACGACTACGTTCAAGGCCTTATCGATGGACTTCAAGCCGGAGTTAGCTCCCGTGACATTGTCAACATTCAAAATGTGAGCTCCATCCATCTCCCCCTCGCTGATTAAACCCGAAAATCAAGGATTTGTGTGAATGTTTTTCGTTGCAACTAATTTCTACAGGCCAAAGGTCTTGGTTATGCTATGAATACAGCTGAGGAACTGAAATTTGTGCAAGAGATTGCCAAAGCCACTGGCATTGTTCTCGACCCGGTCTACAGGTGCGACCTCATTTGCTGTCGAACTTCTTGAAAATAGAGGTGGCCACGGTTCCGGTTCCAAAAATGTGGAACCTTAACCAGCCCACCACTGTAGCGGTTCCGGTTCCGGTTCGGAAACGGTGGTACCGGTTTGAAACCGGCAAACGTGGTGCGCTCTAACTGGCCGGTTTAAAATTTCAAATTTTGCGGCTGGTTCAACGGTTCCCGAACCGTTTTTCAATTTAAAATTTTTGTGGTTCAACGGTTCGGACCTGAATCGGCCCGTCAGGAAATGGTTACGGTTCTGGTTTGGAACCATTTGTGGTGGATCCGGTTCCGAACTTGAACCGGCGGGCCGGTTCAGGGACGGTTCCGGATGGCCACCACTACTTGAAAACCTCCTACGATGATTGTTGTGTGTCAAAATAATACAAAATCACGTACCGCAATAGTAAACATTGTTTTTTTTTGTTGTGAGACATGCAGCGGTAAAGCTGCGTATGGGTTGATGAGAGACATGAGTGAGAATCCGGGGAAGTGGGAGGGGAGAAAAGTTCTGTTCATACACACCGGGGGTCTGTTGGGCTTGTACGATAAAGTCGACCAGATAGCACCGCTGGTCGGAAACTGGCGGAGGATGGACATCGACGAAAACATCCCCCGGAATGAAGGTGCTGGTAAAATGTTCTAGAAACTTCTATGGCTTGTCTTGAACTCAGGTTTTGTGAGATGTTATGGTTCAACAGCAAAATGCGCTGCTTTACTGTTTCTTGCTGTGGAAATGATATCATATATATAAACATGTCAATGTTTGAGAAATTGTGGATTTTATTTTCAAGGATTCAAAAGAGAATTAGAAGAAAAAAGGTTGTTGGTTCGATAAGGGTGAACATCAGTCAAATCGGCACTAGAGTTTGTTGAAATCGATTCAAAAGATCACTGGCAGATCTACATAGGGGCTAGGGGGGGCTGCCCGAATTTTTTTTCGTTTTTATAGTATCATGATCCTGTTTGTTGTGGTATAGCCCCTTGTATAAAAGAAAAAATGAATGAAAATAAGGAAAAATATAATATAAAAATATTGAAGTTTAAGGTGAAGGTGAAAAAAAAATTTCTAGCCCCCTTCGAGAAAAATTTTTGGATCCGCCACTGTAAAAGATATTTGACTTCGAGCTTCAACATTCTCGACTTAATTACTCAACCCGCAATTTTTATTGAACTTAAACTCGAATTTGTTTGACTCGGCTCGTGATTACTTCTACTACATGCTAAAGTCTAAAACAAAAGCTCGACCACATAAAGACAACCAAAACATACATGCATAAATGTCTCATTTTTTCTTGCTTAAAAGTTAGCATACCATATATATTAATCATGCAAAGAACTATACTAATATCGGAAACTATATAGAAGGCATCGCCACGTTCACTAAGTAGCAAACACATGAAGTCAAAGATCTATGCTTCATTTCTAACGCTGCCAAGTTAGATAATCCGACATAAATATATTTTATTACGCGTAGCATCTATTATTAAATCTGTCTCTGCATGATCCAATTCATTCAATCAAGATCCTCTCATGGGTTCTGCTCAAGAAACTCCGCTCGAATTCGAGTTCTTGAGCAAGAAGCCCTACGTCCCGCCTTCGTGGGCAGCGCACCTCACTCCCGCGCCTTCCCACATATTCTCCCTCGGACATGTACCTGATCTGTTCGGACATTCATTCATTCTTCTTTATAGTATTCATCGACTTCGTGATCATCTAACGTTGTTTCTTCTTGTCTTGTCGTAGTTTCCAACTCCAATTCACAAGTGGAACCTTCCAAACCTGCCCAAGAACACTGAGGTTTATGTTAAGGTATACGTACATATAATTGTTTCAAGTTGTTTGAAAACTTGATGTTTGAGGTTTTGGATATTATGGAATTTGTAGCGCGATGATCTGTCGGGAATGCAACTGAGCGGTAACAAGTTGAGGGGACTGGAGTTGTTGATGGCGGAGGCGGTGGCGGAGGGTGCAGACTGCGTCATAACTATGGGCGGCGTGCAAAGCAATCACTGCCGTGCCACTGCTGTAGCTGCCAAGTATCTCAATCTCGACTGTTATCTCATACTCCTCACTCCCAAGGTATGCATCTACTCGCGCCAATCATTGTTGTAAAAATCTCAGCCTAGACGTTAGGTGATCCCTAACCGTATTGAAAACCTTCAAATCTATGTGTTTGAAGAGTAATTGGGACGTAAGCACCGCCTAGCTAACCCAACTGGATGGCTGATTAAGTGGGCTAGGTGTCGTCTGGTTCAGACGGCCTATATTTTATACTCGCTCCGTCCTACTTGAATTGTCACACTTACCAAATTAGACATCCCAACCGAATTGTCACATTTCAAAAAATTGCAACTTTTTTACACTCAATAATAAAATATTAATCTCACTAACTTATGCTACACTCACAACTCTTAATTTCCGTGCCGAAAAGAAACATGACAATTATAATGGACGGAGGGAGTATTTTTTTAAAAATTAATTAAAACTTATATAATTTTTTAATTTTTATTTATTGATAAATATATATATATATTATGAATATTAAATATAAAAATTTAACTTACGGATTAACTATCACTGAAAAACGTCTAAGTTCCATGTGAGCATCTAGCAATTTTTACAACCATGCTATCAATCAGAGTAGCAACGGGACTGGAGCGTGACGTAGAATAAGTTGAATATGAAAAGTCTTGAATCCAAAATATTGAAGTAGAGTGTTGCAGGAGGAAGTAGACAGAGATCCGGGCCTAAGCGGAAACCTTTTGATCGAACGTCTGGCTGGAGCATGCATCCACCTCGTCTCAAAAGAAGACTTTGCTGAAGTTGGCCATGATGTATATATATATATATATCTTTTTTCTTTTCATAACTTCATATATTTTTGGATGTTTCATTTGTTGAATAGGGTTGTTTGTTGTTAGGCTCTCATCAATATACTCAAAGACAAGCTGTTGGCTGAGGGGAGAAAGCCTTACATCATTCCCATAGGTGGATTGACTCCTCTCGCCACCTGGTACATATCATAAAAACTACAAGTTATAAAAAAAATAAGAATCGTACCCCATTTTAATATTATTTATATATTGTATCCCAATTCTGAAATACTGATTTTAAGTATGATTATTTGTGGACTAAGCCCCCTCAGAAGATTAGAATGACACTTTTAAAAGAGTTGATAAATAGAAGTTTTTTGTTTGGTCAGGGGTTACATCGAAGCAGTTAGAGAGATGCAACAACAGCTTAAGACAGCATTAGACGACATTGTTGTTGCATGTGGAAGGTCACACCTTGTTTATTTATTTATTTATTATTATTTTTTTTTTTTGTCTTCTTCTTCAATGATTTTGATCATGATTATCAAAACTTGTGAAATGTTGATTTTCAGTGGATGCACGAGCACCGGACTAGCGCTTGCCTCTCAACTCAGCGGATTGGGAGCTAAGGTATACACTCTTTTTTCACCTAAGTAGTGTGATGATGAACCAACTTGTTTTTCGACTTTTTGTATTCCCTTTGTTCCGGTTAATTAGTCATATATTGACTGGTTACGATAATCAATGTTTATGAGAGTAGTGAAATTAATATTTTATTAATAAGTGTGAAAAATTTACCATTTTAGGAAATATAACTAATACAACCAGACATAAAAAAAAAACAAAAAACAAAAAAAAACAAGACTAATGGAACGGTTTTTGTGAGAAGTTAATGGATAGGATTTGGGATAATGAATGGTTAGGATAGATTTCAAATTTAGTAATGAGTCACTAAAATATATATTTCGAAGAAGTTGCGTTTCAATTTAATATTTTTTAGTTAAGTTCTCTTGTTGTATTGTCTGCTTGGGATTAGTACTATTTTTCCTTATTTTATTGTCTACTTAAGATTAGTACAGATTTTCTTTGTTTTATTGTCCACTTAGGATTAGTACTAGTTTGCTAGGGAATTTCTTTGGTAAGGCATTGATTCTTATTTGCTCACTTGGGTTATCAAAGTATAATTATAAATTATTCAAGTTAAAAATATTTTAACTAAAAATCTTGATTTTAATTTTGACTTTTTAATTTGTTGGACTGACGAATTTATTAAATTTTTAACTTTTGTTAAATATTTTATATTATATCATTAAATATTTTACTTTTTTTCAACCATCTAAATGAAAAAAAAATATTTTTAAAAAATAAATCAAGTCAACTTGATATTTTACACCAAAATATTTTAGGAAAAACTATGAAAAATACCCTAAACTATTGGTCAACTATGAAAAATACCTTATTGTTTCTCCTTCCTTGAATTATACCCTAATGTTTCATTTTGCCAATTAAAAATACCCTCAACTATAAAAAATACCTCAATATTTTCTTTATCACTGAATTATACCCTAATATTTAGGGATGCCAATCGGGCTAATCCGTCGGGTTTCGGGTCAGCCCTATCGGGCTGCGGGTTAATCGGTCTGGGTTAAATCGGACTGAAATTTTTTCGGGCTAAAAAATATTGACCCTAACCCTAACCCGTCGGTTTTCAAGCTAGCCCGTCGGGCCATTGAATTTATTAATTATTTTTTATTTTTAATATATTTTCATTCTTTTAATATTTTTAATAATAAAAAATAAACAAAATATTAATTTTTCTCTTATAAAAAATACAAAACACATCACAAACTCTTATATAATGATTAATTTAACTATTAAAAATATATTATATTTAATTTTAACAATATTAATATATTTTAAATTCGTAAGTAAATAAACTTAACTATGTATTGAATACTATTTGAACTAAATAAAATTATATAACTTAAAATTTAATTGATATATATGATCTTAAATATCAAAAGTAGATTTTAGTACTATAATTATGAAAGATATATTAATAAAAAAAGTAACCGGGTTAATCGGCCCAACCCATCGGATTTCGGGCTTCGGGTTATTCGGTCTAAGGCTATTCAGACTAAATTTTTTTCGGGCTAAAATATTTTGACCCTAACCCGTATTTTAGCTCGGGTTAATCGGGCCAACCCGCGGGTTTCAGGCTAAATTGACATTCCTATTAATATTTAATTTGATGTTAAAATTTTTATGAATCATAAATTAAATAATGTGTGATATTTCCATTTCTTTGGCATATATGTGGCATATATTGTATTAAAATTTTAACTCCGTTAGCGACCTAGGGTATTTTTAATTGACAGAAGCAAACATTATGGTATAATTCAATGATATGAGAAACTTTAGGATATATTTCATAGTAAAGGGTATTTTTAGTGGGCAAAATGAAACTTTAGGGTATAATTCAAGGAAAAGCAAATATTATGGTATTTTTCATTGTTGACCAATACTATAGGGTATTTTTCATAGTTTTCCCAATATTTTAACTCTAATCTTTTTTTTTTTTTTTTTTTTTTTTTTTTTTTCTCCAGACTAAATGAACATCTCTACTTATTTATAGCCTAAAATTTGGCAAAATCATGACAAAAATCCGTTCCTTCCTCGAATTCTCTCTATAAAACCTCTCTCCCATTTCATCTACTATTTCCTCGATTTCTTACCCCATGTTCTATCCATTAAAATCTAACAAAAAGCATACAAAGATATAGAAAAAAAAAAAAACAAGACAAGTTGGTTCATTACAAATTGCAATATGCAATATGCTTGTGCAGGTGCACTCATACACAGTGTGGGGTGAACCCGACAACTTCCACGAGTATTGTCAAGCCCTGCTTGATGGACTCGACGCAGGCCTTAGCTCTCGTGACATTCTCGATTTCAAAGATGTAAGTTATCTTTCGAGTCATGAATCGACGATTCTCCTAATTAATAATATGCAGATGTATTGTTGATATTGCTTTATAGTTGGATTACTGAAAAATGTAGTCTCGACTCCACAGGCCAAGGGTCTCGGCTATGCTATGAACACAGAAAAAGAGCTGAGATTTCTGAAAGAAATAGCTGAAACGACCGGCATAATCCTCGATCCCGTTTACAGGTACACAATGCAACGCTTTGATTCTATATCACTACAAGAAATTCTTAAATTTGCGACGGAACAAAAAACGGGTCGCCATTTAGCGACGGACTAACGACGGAATGAATTTTGCGACGGAAAATCCTGTGGCTAAAATTTAGCTTATAAGGATTTGCGACGAAAATTTCTGTCGCTAAAATTTGCGACGAAATTTGTTTTTTTCTTTTTTTAGTATGTATATTTTTTAAAAAAGTATAAAAATTGATAGTAGCATATGGTTCAGTGGTAGCGCGCCCAACATGTGCGTAGGAGGTCTTGAGTTCAAATTTCCGCTGGTGCAGGACTGCAAAATTTTTTGGTTGGACCTCCTGGTTCAAGACGTTTGAACCGGTTCATAAAACAACTCAATTTTTAAATTCAACGACGGGTCGCCAATTTTTAAATTCCGTCATAAAACAACAATTTGTGACGGTTTTGCGACGGATTTTTCTGTCGCAAATGTGCGATTTTTTATTAGTGTATATCGATCAATTTGAACTAAAAGAGAAGTGGTATGTTGTTTTATTAGTGGAAAGGCTGCATACCAGATGATGAGAGACATGGCTGATGATCCTGCAAAATGGGAAGGGAGAAAAGTGCTCTTCATACACACCGGTGGTCTGTTGGCCTTGTACGACAAAGCCGACGAGATAGCGCCACTGGTCGGAAAGTGGCGGAGGATGGACATCGACGAGTCCATCCCCCGGAATGAAGGCGCCGGTGTAGCGTTTTAGACACTTCTCCTGTGGCCTGTATTGACCTCAGGTTGTGGGAGATGCTGAGGTTCAATGGCTTGCTTGTTTACCTCATTTACGGTAATAACTTGTTCTCTTACATTTCTTGGTGTGACAATCTAATCATTTATAGATGTCAATGTTTGAGAAATTTTGGATTTTATTTTTGAGGATTTGTTAGAGAAGAAGGAGAAAAAGATTGTTGATCGATGGTTATTGTGAGATTTCATTTTCTTCTTCCATTTTCTGGGCAACAATATCATTTTAAAATCAATAATCGCTTTATATTATGATTTGAACATATCTTCAATTAGATCAATTCAAGAGTTAATTAAATACTTGAATCGATTCAAAATGTATGACTTTGAGGTTTGAGTACTCTCGATTTACTAGATTTCCATTCCTCTACCTAGGGTGGAAATAGGTAAACAAGGCCTACAGCCCAACCTACCGAAAGCTTAGTTAGATTTGGTCTATTTCATAAAAGAGTTAGACTTAGGCTAGACTTGGGATTTTTTAAAGCTCTATATAACTAAACAGGCTTAAGCTCGAGCTTCAAATTCGATTTTTCAAAACTAATAGGCGGTCAGGCCTACTTAAATTATATATTATATAATTATTAGATATATTTATTATTGTATATTAAAAATTAAATTCATAATTTAATATAATTTGAGTATTTATACTAGTAGTTTATATTCAAATGGAATTAAATTTAAGAACTCATTTCAAGTTTGAGATAGATTTAGATAGTTTCTCTTATATTTATTAAGTTATATATTATATATATGATATATATATATATATTTAATTCATAAAATAAATAATGTATCTCTAATAAAAAAATAAAATATTTTTAAAATTATTAAATAGACCTTAAGTATGCTAAAAGTTCGGCCTTATATCACTAAAAGGCCAGACTTAGAAAATCTATGTTAGTTAATAGGCAGACGCAGGTTTAGTGAATTTTTCACAGGCCCAGACCTACCAGACCAAAGTCTAGCCTGACCCGACCTCTACCTATTATTTATTTTTTTATTGATTCAGAATGTATAAATAAGTCTTAATTATTTGGAATAGCCATTTTATTAAAACACATTCCAATTTATGCATTGGAGTTTGTTTAAAATGATTTGAAAGCAAATATATTAACACTAATGTCAAATATATTGATACTAATGGTCTTAATTTATAGAAGAAAAGGTTGGTGATTGATGGTTATAGTGAAATTTCACTTTTTTTTATAACAAAGACATGTATAATGTATTAAATCAATATTTAGATCATCTCAAGAGTTAGTTGAATACATGAATCCGTTCAAAATATATGACTTGAAACTTCACTAGTCTCGCTTTTAATAGATTTTCATTCCTATATTTATTATTTAAGTACTCCCTCCGTCTCATAACATTAGTCCTGTTTTCCTTTTTCGTCTGTCCCAAACATTAGTCATCTTTCATAAAATGGAAAATTAATACACACTCACTAATAAAATATTAATTTCCTCTATCTCTATTCGCATTGATATCTGTGCCGAAATGAAACAAGACTAATGTTATGGGACGGAGGGAGTATTTATTGATTCATAATGTATTAATAATTTTAATTTTTTTTAAAATTGAAATTGATTGAATCGGCCTTAAGACTATGTTTATCAGCAACCGGCCCAACCATCCAACCTTTATTATATTTTATTAGTTTCTCTCACTTCACATCACTTCAACCCAACCACAATATTTTGTCAAGTTTATCAATGACCACTCAACCACCCAACCACAATATATATATCTAATTATTTTATTGAAATTTATTTAATTTTTTAATAAAAATAAAATAATTAATTTAAAACATATATAACTTATAAAACGATTATTAAAATAAAATTGACATAGATTACATAAAAAATATAACTACTAAGAAATAAAATTACATTGCATAAAACAACACAAGTACTTGAAATAAAATTACATGACATGAAATACGACAACAATAGAAACACAATTTAACAAACAAAGTACATAAAAAGAAATAATCTCATTGCTACAAAATAATATAATTAGAGAATAATATATTTCCTATATATATAATATCACAATCTTGGTAGAGAATAGTATATATATTTTCTATATATATATATATATATATATTCACTCAAATGCTAAAATTAAAGTTTGTGCTAAATAGGAATGAATCTCAACCCTTGAATTGATAGCATCAATGGTTGAGATTAAAGCATAAAGATTAAAAAATTAAGCATAATTTTCGTTCGTGCTTAATTGCTTTATAAATCGTGCTTAATTCGATTAAGGATGATTTATAAAGAAAAAAAGCATAAAATCTGAGAAAATATTTTAATCTCAACCATTGAATTTTTAGATGAATGGTGTAGATTCATTCGTATTTAGCACAAACTAATTTTTAGTGTGTGAGTCACTCCCTATATATATATATATATATATATATATATCTTAATTTAAAATTTAAAAATATATATATCAATATTAGACTCTATTTGTAGGGAATAAAAAATTATAAATTTTGGTATATATTTTATTTATTTTTATTTTATTATTTAAAAGAATAGTATATATAATACTCTTTAAATTGTGGTAGAGAATAATATATTTATATTATATATATATATATAGAGAGAGAGAAATGATATGTTGTCCACTTATGGTGAGCTTCTGTGAGCTTCCACATATATTTTTATTTTTTTTTAATAAAATTTTATTTTTCTAGTCATTTATTTTTTATAATTTTAATTTATTATAGTTTTAATTAATTTTATAAATTCAACCGTAGGGTTCATACATCCAATTAGGGTATATTATATTCTTGTAGCTCACGAAAGCTCATCATAAGGTGGGCAGCATATCATTACTCTATATATATATATATATATATATATATATATATCTATTTGTAGAGAATAAAACATTATAAATTTTGGTATAAATTTTATTTATTTTTATTTTATTATTTAAAATATATAACAATTTTAGTAATATGTTGAAATAAAATTAAGTGACCAATAGAGTACTAACATGTATCTTTATTTGATTGGTTGAGGATTAAAAAATAAAAAAGAAATGCATGTGGGACCCACACAAGTGTGTGGTCTCACTAGGTCCCTGGTCGACCAGCAATAGAGAAAAGGAAGGGATTTTTGATTTTCTTTTTTAAATAATTACCTAGGTGGCGCTTAGGTGGCAGGAGACCTATGACGCACCGGTCGCTGTTATTTGTAGTCTAAGAACTTAAAACTCAAATTGTTTTTTTAGACAACTTAAGGGCTAAGTCCTATATAATCATATATATTGATATGATCATAGAAAGATTAAATCCTTTAAACTCTCTCAATCTAGTGTCCCCTTTTGTTCATATTACCCTTTATTTGCATATTGAAAATTTTACAAAAGCCATTCATAATTCATGCTTCATAATTATAAATTGACCAACACTCCACTATGAATAGTGGTAACCTATGGGGTTGATCACCCTAATAAACCACAACAATATAAAAGTTGCAACACAATTTTGTGACCTTAGTGGCAGAGAATTTGCCCCAGCAACCTTCCATGCCCACATACACACTGGATAGAGAAAAAATTTGAAATAGTCAATTTAACTATAATATATATTGATTTTAGCTAATTTTATGTATATATGTCGAATATAGCCAAAAATACATTTTGCAAATTTGTGTCATAACTTTTCAGTTTTTTTTTTTTAAATTTGAGATGTGGCAAAAATATTAAAAAAATATATAAGTAAATATATCGGAGGGACCGAGTGCAATCCCATTTAAAATTTTGCAAAATATTTTTTCTATTTAAAAAAAGAATCGAGTGAGACCGAGTGAGACCCCGAGTGCAACCACGAGTGAGATTCACTGACAATGAATCACACCGAGTCAGTGGCCGACACGGTTGTGACTCCGAGTGAGACCGAGTGCGACTCGGTCAAAAGTAAAAAAATATCGTCAAATTATTGTTTTATAATGTTAAAATCCTAATTTTGGTCCCCTTTTTTCTTAAATTTTTTTCTAAAAAAAAATGAGTGAGACCGGGTCAGCACCGATCCCACTCGGTGGCACTCGAGTCTCACTCGATGGGTCCCACATAATCACTACATGTTAATAAAAAATAAATGAATGAGCACGACCGAGTCACCACTGGTCTCACTCGGTGGCACCCGGTTCGCACTTAGTGGGCCACACAATAAATATAAAAAAAAATCAATGAGTGCGACTGAGTCGCACCCGATTCCACTCGATTGCACTCAGTGGGTCCCACTCTCTCTCTCACAACATTCATTTAAAAAAACGAGTGAGATTTCAATTTTTTTCCACCAAATTTAAAAAAAAATGAGTGCTACCCTAATAATTTATTTTAGTGGGAAAATAATCCATTTTGGCTCATATATCTATAAAGTTAGTTATAAACCGATTTTAACTAATAATTAGACATTAGTGTCAAAATCATTTGATTTGCAATCAAATGATTTTTAAACTAATTTCAATGCTAAAATTTATACTTTTGGCTAAAATTGTAATGATATAATAAAAGCGGCTAAAATTGATATGCGTTTTACTAAAATGAGTATTTCAAATAATTAAGACCACTGCATATATGACACTCTTTTATTAGTGTCACTTATATTACTAAATATAATTTGTATTATATATATTTTAAATAATATAGATTTTTATTTTTGAATAATTATTTATATTCATAAAAAGTAATTAACTATAAATCAAGACCTGTATTTATTATTCATCGTTGTACTTTTCAATTGTCAAAAAATTATAAGTTTTTAGTGAATAACAATGCATTTATTATAATTATGAACGTAAAATATAAGATTTAAAATATTTTTATATTGTATTATTTTAGAAGAAATAAAAATTAATATTTTAATTTTAAAATTAGATCGAGCTTGATCATTGATATAAATGTGAATTATAAAAAATTGTAGGTTATATATATATATGGATGAAAGAGAAATATATATGGATCTCTATAAAAATAATCTTAATGCCTTCAAAGTTTATAGTAACACACATATTTAAATAAAAGTGCTTTTTTTCTACGCAGAGGTGACCACACCATACATATTATTCTGCCAAAAAATTATTAGAATAGAGAAACTAGGAGAAGTAGGCCTGCCCACCTAATAGACACACACACCAAGTCAAAGGTACTCTTCATTTCTAGCTCCAAAATTAAATGATCTAATATAAATATATTTGATGTATAAATTTTATTACAAATTATACTAATTCTTTTAAGTATATTACAAATTATTCATATTATTAAAATATATTTTAAGTTATCGATTTTGTTTCAAATTTATGACGGAAGTTAATTTTCGATGATTTAAAAGTTACATAGCTTTCTGAAATTTTGTTATTTTCCAAATTATCAAAACATCTTACAAATTATCGATTTTGTTTTAAATTTAAGACGGAAGCTAATTTTCGATGATTAAAAGTTGACATAGCTTGCTGAAATTTTGTTATTTTCCCAATTATCAAAATATCTTACAAATTGTGTATATTAAATTGTCAAAACCGTGCTAGCCAAAACATTTTACTCACACACCCATTTTTAGTGTTGTCAAAACTGTTTGGTTTGTAACAGGAAGTTGGCCGGCTTCCGAATTACGATGACTAGTAAGGAATGAGTACACACTCAACCTACTGTCATTTAGAGTGCACTAGTCTCAGAAATCCTTGTTGAGACCCGATCGCTTTTAATATCATATCATATCAATCAATCATCTCAATGATTTCCCCAACCTCATAACCTGTTCCCCTTATATCCTCTCCCTTCGTATGGCATCGCTATCCCATACTACTAATGAAATCCTAGCGCAGTTATAAATAACTGGTTCCGAATAACATTATTATACTCTCTGTCAACAGGAAGCAAAAGACAGAGGACAGAATTATAGTTTGTACTCCCTCCGTCCCACATAAATTGTTCACTTTTCCTTTTTCGTCCGTCCCGTGATATTAGTTCACTTTCCAAAAATATTTTTTCACACTCATCAAATAAATATTCATTATATTATCACCTACTACCATTCACATACCTCGGCTATTATGCCAGGTCAAATTGATCGGAACGGACGGAATAATATATTTAATAATATGTATAATTTGTAATATATTTGAGAAAATCAGAATAATTTGTATCGCAGCTGATACTTTTTGCTCTATTAAATCTATGTTGAATGTTCCATTTCACTCTCAATCAAATCCTCTAATGGGTTCTGCCCAAGAAAGTGAAACTCCACCCAAATTGGAGTTCTTGAGCAAGAAGCCCTACGTCCCGCCTTCATGGGCAGCGCACCTCACTCCCACGCCTTCCCACTTCTTCTCCCTCGGACATGTACCTCTGTTCGGACACTCATTCATTCTCTTATAGTATTCATCGACTTATCGTGATCATCTAACGTTGCTTCTCTCTGTCTTAATATTGTCGCAGTTTCCAACTCCCATTCACAAGTGGAACCTCCCTAATCTGCCTAACAACACCGAGGTTTATATTAAGGTAAATGATTAATTTATTCATGCATGTGTAAACATGGAGCAATGGAGTTTAAAAACTTGCAAGATTTGTAGCGCGATGATCTGTCGGGAATGCAACTGAGTGGCAACAAGGTGAGGGGACTGGAGTTCTTGATGGCGGCGGCGGTGGCGGAGGGTGCAGACTGCGTCATAACCATCGGCGGCGTGCAAAGCAATCACTGCCGCGCCACTGCTGTAGCTGCCAAGTATTTGAATCTCGACTGTTACATCATACTCCGCACTGCCAATGTACGTATATATTTTCTACTCACGTACGACGCCGTTTCTTGAATCCAAAATATATTGAAGTAGAGTGCTGCGTTGCAGGATGAAGTGGAGAAGGATCCGGGACTAATCGGGAACCTTTTAGTGGAACGATTGGTCGGAGCATGCATCCACCTCGTCTCTGAAGAAGATTATGCTGCACTTGGCCGTGATGTATATATATATATATATATATATATATATAAAACTTTTTTTTTTTTATCACTTCATTTGATTTTTTTGGATGTTTCAATTTTTGAATGAGACTTGTTTGCGATCAGGGTCTCACCGATATACTGAAAGAAAAGCTGTTGGCTGAGGGGAGGAAGCCTTATGTCATTCCTATTGGTGGATTGACTCCTCTCGCCACGTGGTACATACTCCCTCCGTTCTGATTATATGGTCCGATTTGATCTAATACAATTGTCAAAAATTATTTAGTATTCAGACAGACTTTCAACATTAAACATTAATTAACCACTCATTTTTAGAATATTACATTTGATATTCTTATTTTTCAAAATTATTCAGAGGGGTGTAATGGTAAATTACCAAATATAAATAATATTCCCTCCATCCTGCCCATATTGCTACACTTAATAAATTGGGCGTCCCGCCCGAATTGCTATATTTCTAAAAATGACAATTTTTTCACACTCAACAACAAAATATTGATTCTACTTACTCCCACATCCTTAATTCCTGTGCACAAAAGAAATGTATCATTTGGCACGGGATGGAGGGAATACCAAATATAAAAATTGAACCAAATAATTGGAATACCCTAAAATAGTAATTAGACCATATAATCGGAACGGATGGAGTATCATTTGTGGCGGCCTCCACATTTATAAATTTTTTTTTTAAAAAAAAAGTTGTATCTCATAATATTATTTTCATTGTCAGAAGAGAGTGGAAAAATGGGAGTGTTTGTTTTCTCGCAGGGGATATATAGAAGCAGTTAGAGAGATGCAGCAACAGCTTCAGACAGCATTAGACGACATTGTTGTAGCATGTGGAAGGTCCCACAATCTTTCTTTCTTCTTCTTCTTTTCTTTTTTTCTAGGATTTATATGATATTCAATACTTGTTGTGACATGTTGATCTTCAGTGCCTGCACGAGCACCGGACTAGCGCTTGGCTCCCGACTCAGCGGATTAGGAGCTCAAGTAACACTCCTTTCTCACCTACAATTTTTGAAACTCGCTCTTTTGTACTCCTCCATCTCATTCAATTAGGTACTTTTCATTTCGGCACATGAATTTCAAAGCTAGTGTTTAGTAGCTAATTGTGGTCCGTAATAAAATTGGCAATTGTAATTTACTTCTGTAAGACTTAAACAAGTTAATAACAATTGCCAATTTTATTAACGACCACAATTAGCTCCGAAATTCATGTGCCGAAATGAAAAGTATCTAATCGGATATGACGGAGGGAGTATGTTTTTGTGAGATGGGACTAGGGGTGATCACGAGCCGAGTCGAGCCGAGTATGGCCAGGCTCGAGCTCGAGCTCGAGCTCTGCTCGACCGAGCTTAAATTTTCAAGCTCAAGCTCGACTCGAGGTCAAACTCGTCAAGCTCGACTCGGCTCGATCATTTTAATTTATTTTAATTTTTAATTAAAAATTATATTATTTATTTTTAAATAATAAATTTAGGAATAAAAATTAAAATTATATTAAGCTCGATAAGACTCGTGAGCCTAGCTCGAACCCAAGCTCGACTCAAGCTCGATTTAAGCTCGAGCTCGATAAGGCTCGCGAGCCTGTCGAATCGAGTATCACAAAGCTCGAGCTCGAGCTCGACAACTATTCGAATAGCTCGAGCTCGGCTCAATTTCTATCGAGTCGATTTCGAGTTTTTTTCGAGCCGATCCCAAGTAGCTTGCGAGACGGCTTGACTCATGCTCACCCCTAGATGGGACTAGGGAATAGATAGATTTGGAATTGTGTAATGAGCCACTACAAAAAAAAAAAAAAAAAAAAAAGTGTAAGGTTTATAATTGTTCAATTAATTTCCCTTTGTTTTATTGTCCACTTAGGATTAGTACTAGCTTGTTAGAGAAATCCGACAATATGAAACATACCAAAAAAAAAAAAAAAAATAGAAAAGCAAGTTGGTTCATTACAAATTGCAATAGGTTTCTATAAGTAGTGATTGCAGGTACACTCTTACTCAGTCTGGGGGGAACCAAACTATTTTTACGAGTATGGTGAAGCCCTGCTTCATGGACTCGGCGCAGGCCTTAGCTCTCGCGACATCCTCCACATTAAAGATGTAAGTAACTAATATACTGTTGAATATCATACATCGACTGTGGACTTGGAAGTATACCGCTGTATATTAGCAAATGTCCTATCTTGTTGTAAGCGAGTTTTGTAGGGAGAGAAATGAGATCTTTACCTGATATCACATCGATTGTGGACCTGGTACTATACTACTTCCTCCGTCCCACCTCAATTGTTCCACTTTCCTTTTTTCGTCCGTCACACCTCAATTGTCTCATTACTTAAAAAGACAACTTTTTCACACTCAACAATAAAATATTAATTCAACTCAACTTACTTTACACTCACACTCCTTGGTTATTGTGTCCGGTCAACCCGGGACAATTCAGCCGGGATGGAGGGAGTACTATATATTGGTGAAGGTCCCTCTACTTACAAACCGGCAGTTTTGTAGGGAGCGAAATGAGATCTTTATATAATGCTAATATATATTGCTTTGTAGTTAGAGGACTAAAAATGGGGTCTCGACAGGCCAAAGGTCTCGGCTATGCCATGAACACAGATGAAGAGCTGAGATTTGTGAAAGAAGTGGCTGAAACGACCGGCATAATCCTCGATCCTGTTTACAGGTACACAATGCTATGATTCTACATATCGATCGATATGAAGTAAAAGAGAAGTGGTATGTTGTTTTTGTTAGTGGAAAGGCTGCATAC
Organism: Plectranthus barbatus; assembly: GCA_026898455.1. Lineage (NCBI taxonomy): Eukaryota > Viridiplantae > Streptophyta > Magnoliopsida > Lamiales > Lamiaceae > Plectranthus > Plectranthus barbatus. Next base: position 325,213 of record JAPKLW010000472.1, read on the forward strand.
CAGATGATGAGAGACATGGCTGATGATCCTGCCAAATGGGAAGGGAGAAAAGTGCTCTTCATACACACCGGTGGTCTGTTGGCCTTGTACGACAAAGCCGACGAGATAGCGCCACTGGTCGGAAAGTGGCGGAGGATGGACATCGACGAGTCCATCCCCCGGAATGAAGGCACCGGTAAAATGTTCTAGAAACTTCTTCTGTGGCCTGTATTGAACTCAGCTTGACTCTTACCTCATTTACTGTAATAACTAGTTCTCATATACATTTCTTGCTATCTCAATCAAATCATATAGTAAAATCTCATTTTCTGTTTTCAAGGGCTACATTGTTATATCCTACGTCGACTGTGAACTTGAAAGTATATAGTGAAGGTCCCTTCAACTTACCGATTTTGTAATGAGGAAATGAAAACTTTATATATATCAATAAAATATCATTTATATTTGAAATTGATCATATCTTATTACTATAAGTGTGATCATGAATCGGCTGGTTGAAATTGATTTGAGAAATATTATAAACTGATTTATGTCATTGTTCTCAATCAATGTGATATTTTAACAAATTTTAAAATATAAAATTGATATGTTTACTCTATTTGGTCGGCAATAATGATGTCGTAGTGGTATGTGACCTATTAATAAATAATTGGTGACAACAAACAAATTGATAAAATCCAAATCTAAGTCACACACCTATGATGGAGATGAATATACAAACTTGTGTGATTCTTATTGAACCGTTTCAGTTTGGATCAAAATCTATTACTCCCTCCGTCCTACATGATTAATTCAATTTATTTTCGGCACAATAACCAAGAAAATAAAGATAAAGAAAATTAAATATATATTACTGTGAGTAAATTACTTTTCCATTTTTAAAAATTGGACTATTATATAAGACAAACAAAAATTAAAAATTAGACTAATTTCATGGATCAGAGAGAGTATAAAACTATGCAATGTAATAGCTACGGGATGGAGCAACCATACTATTTATATACATTATATGTACAGAGTTTAGACTTGGTGCTAAAAATTAATATTTGTTATATAAAAATAAATCTTAGCTCTTGGATGGACCACGTCCACAATTAAGATAAAAATCATTAATTTAAAAAAATAAGTATAATATATATGATAATTAAGTAATAGCTTAATTATGAAGAAAATAAGCAATTTTTTTTTTTTTTTTGAAAAAGCTTCACTTTGAATGATTGATCTTTTTTTAAATAAATAGTGTACGTTAATTAATTATTCCACTATGTAATGTAGACTCACTTTTAGCACCAAATCCATTTCATATATATACAACACGCAAACCTAACATAGACTTGGAAAATATACAAAAATAAATTGTTTTTTATAATATATTTGTGAATT
>JAPKLW010000472.1:326995-357088 GCA_026898455.1 Plectranthus barbatus
AATATATGGACGTACGGGATCAGTTCCTATTTAGCATACTAGAGGGGATTATCTTGGGATCACAACCCTATATATATATATAAATGAAATATAGTTGTATATCTAATTATCGAACTTCAACTTTCAGAATTGAAGCACCAATATGCATGCATATAATCATCTTGACCGCTGTAGGTTGTGTGAGAAGATAAGGTTTAAGTTCAACAGAAATATGGGGGGCAAAAACTTTTGTAAAGTGAGAAACAAACTCGACCAAGATCAACGAAGCGTCGCTTTTTCAAAAGGATGGATCAAAACACACAAGCATAAAATAAATGTTTCTTTTTGCAGAAGTGACCATACCATATATATTATTCTTCCAAAAATAGACGATCCCAAAATGAGGAAGTAGTTGGCATAAAATAACAACTGAAGTGACCACACCATATATATTATTCGTTCATATTAACGAGCTCATTGGTTTTTAAAACTATAATCATTATTGGTTTTTTTTTCAGGATATCTTACAAACGATTGATTTATCTTGATTTGAACCTATCAGTATTTTGTTCAGTTTTTAAAACTGAACATTCCCAAAATTATGGCGTACTGCGTCATAACTTTTGAGAAACTTTTAAAATTGACTTAATATCATTCGATAAGTTAACTGTTGTTTCCAAGGATTTCTAAGAAACAAATCTGGTAGGAATGCTTAAATCATCATCGAAATATCATGCTTCAAAAGAGTTTTTATTTCTTTTCATGCTACACTGTCAAGATGAGGAATCCTAGTGTAGTCTATTAGGATTGAATTCCAATTTTATGACTAGTACTGTCAAAGGTCGTTGCTGAGGTGTTTGCCAATTGCGATCAAGACGCAATGACTTGATAGTCTTAATTAGCATCTTTTTCTACTTCTGCCTCGAATATTTGAGTCACTCAAACAATTCTCACTTGTGTCAAAGCTAATAGACACATCCGTACTGTTGGGGGGCCGAAATTCCAATATTAGTATGATATTGTCCGCTTTGGGTTGATCAAACCCTCACAGTTTTGTTCTTGGGTATCACCCCAAAAAGTCTCATACGAAAAGAGTTGGGTAGACTCTTGTAGACAAGGAATCCCTTCCTTCTCTTCCCGATGTGGAACATAGGTTTGCCAAACCCAACATGTATCTTGTGTAATTGGCAATGAAAATGACACAATACTCATACCCTCTAGAGCTTATGTGAACATCAGCCCGTCAAGATAGATATATTTCAACATATCACCATATCGAGGCTTACTTGCCTTAAAGGCCTAATCAACTTCATTACTGTTGGGAATTATTCCTAAAATCTCCCTTAGGACTTATTTGTAAAAGGTTTTGTTGGATCAAACCTTATTTAGTTGGTCGATCATTTGCTGAAATCTAGAGAGTCTAACACAACTTGTAAAGTCCTGTATAAGTTATACATTGAGTTGTAATAGACTAGTATGCTGAGAAGATTTCCTAGCAGACACAGAGCAGGTGGAGTTAGCATTCAACTCACAAGCTGCTAGAGAAACAAGCAAACTGAAAAGCGCTAGCATTTGGCTTAACGTCTACCAGAATGCTAAGGAGTTAGCATTCGGACCTTTCAGCAATAAATGAAGAATCGCAAACAACACAAGTCAAAGGATCTCAAGGAATATACCATTAGCAAAATTGAAGCCGGACTGTGACTCTGACAAAAAAGGACACACAAGGGACGAGACTTTCCCTAAGTAGTTTGGAAAGTACATCTCTACTTTAAAAAGTGTTCTAACGAGTTAATCCATTCTTGGACAAAGAAGCCGTTGTGTCTAACGGGTATGGAGATTCAAGTTTTGAATCTCTAACTATAAAAGACAGATTCTAGGACTGGATCGACTACTGCTTTTACTACTTTGACAACCGCTTCAATCACAATCTTTCCAAGTGTGAGATTCCTTTGACAAAGCGAACAAGAAAAAGTAGTCAGTTGAGAGCTCGTGATAAAAAGCACATTCAAAGCCCTCAACAACCAAGAGTGTCTTCACATTCAATATCTGACACTCAGCCTTGAAGATTCTTGAATCTCTGATAAGAATCTTCAATCATTGGGATAATCTCTTTACTAGGAGTATCCAACAGTCAGTCTTGAAAAGGATTGACTCAGACAGGCGTTAGCTGCATACTTATTAAGTTAAGAGGCAAACTATAAAAGCCTCATTTGCGAAGGACAAGTTTTACGAAGGTGTGCCCTTGACTTGGCCGGAGCTGTGATCAGAGAAGTTCAGACTCACGGAGGATAGCTGCTAAGTAGCCAGGCCGAAAGCTCACTGCCTACTTAGCTGGAAAGGCGATTCCTTGTAATCTGTATACTTTTCTAGTGAAATTCTTAGTGTTTCGGCTAAGGAGTGGACGTAGATCTATTTGATCGAACCACTATAAATCTTGTGTCCATTTACTGTTTTATTTATTTATTGCTCAAAGATCTATTTGAAACCTAGCAACGGAGTTGCTAGAGTATATCTGAACACGAACTAAAGTCATAACTTGAGCTAACTTATTTTTGGAAAATAATATTAAAGTGCAAGAGACGAAAAACATATTCCGCTGCATTTCGTGTTAACTTATCAACATGACGACTCTGATATTCAAGGACCAACAAGTGGTATCAGAGCAGGAGGTCGAAAAACCGACTGCTTCTGAGTCGCTTAAGACCAGATCCGCATTTTCCTTGCACTTTTACCTGTTTATTTGTGCTCTACTTGTTTAGCTCAGGAGACAAGATGTTGAACCACTCTCTTGGAAAGTGATAAGCTCGTTTTTCTACTCACTTATCGCTTTGTTTTTCTTTTCTTTTATGCATTTTAGTATGTTTTCTTGAATAAACTGAGCATGAGTATATATTAGAGGGTATTATACTTGCCATGGTGAGATTTTGCAGGTTTTAGGCCAAATCCAATGGAGAACCCATACCGAAAGCAGCAGATGTTCAAAGAAACAGTCACTACTTCTTCCACCGTTGGAATCTGAGCTAATGGAGCATGGCGTTTGAAAGATCTTTGAGTTAGCTTTCCAACGCAACTGGAATTGGATCAATCGGAGTTCGGATGTGAAAGTTATGGCCAAAACCGTGAGACTGCGCAGAAGGGTCGGAAGTGGCGGAAACGTCTCTGTTTCGACCGAAACGAAAACCATCTCGGCCGGGCCGCATTTTTCATCTCGGCCGGGGCAAGAGCCATCTCGGCCGAGACAGACATGAATGGCGAGATTTGGCGAGATTTTCATATATTTTGGGCGAGAATTGCTTGGGGAACAAGATATACATCAATATGGAAGCAATCAATCATACCTTTTGAAGATATCCATCCAAGACCTCAACCCTACTTCTATATAAACTCATAATTAGCTCAGAATTAGGGAGCCTCTTTAGTTTTTAACTTCTTTTCCCCTTTACAGTTTTTACTCCTTTATTTTATGTTTGCTTTAGAATTCCTCTTTACTTTTTGTTGAACCTTTACTTTTTAATGCAATCTTTATTTTTCCTCGCAATGTCTATTTTCAATATGTTAGGCTAGAACCCTAAACAGGTTCTAGGGTTTCTCCTTCTGTGATACATGTTTTGATTCAATTGTTCAAACCCTTTTATTGGTTTAAATCCTATGTTTTATTTAAAATCTATTCTCATCGAAGGATCGAGAGATGAAGATTGAGGTAGGTTTCAGTTAATTAATCGAAGGACCGAGAGGTGAAGGTTAGTAACAGGAAGTTAGGGTTTAATACTTTTGATTATCTGTCCGACCAAGAAGATTTCAATTGTAGGAAAATCTAGATCTTTATGAAATTGATTAATTGGTGTATTTTTGAGACCGAGAGGAGATAGATCACTAATTAGTAATTTAGGTTTTAATTGCCCGACCAAGGAATTAACTCCACAATAACAGATTTTCCACCAAAATTGTCTTTTCTGGGTTTGAATATTTGTTTCTTGCATGTTGATCAGTTTGGTAGATTTCCCTGGAATCTGTGCTTTAATATTTGTTTTTATCCCTTTAATTTCCTTGCTTTGAAAAACTCAAAACCCTTCTGAATTGAATTACCCAAACAAAGGTTTCAAAAACGTTATCCAGTATATGATTTCCCTTCGTTGTACTATCTCTGTGGGATCGACCAACCCCTGGGTTGTCTATAAATTTATTTGCCCTTTGCTATAATTTGTATGCAGATTTAGCATCGATCAGAAAGTACAACAGGGAGAACTTCACAACATGGAAAAAGATGGCCTTAATACAGCTTCAGAGCATACATCCAGAAATGGTTGAGGTACTTGAAAGAGGTCCCATTAAGATTATGAAAGCTAACACTTTTATAGGACCTGTACCCGAACCCGCTGAAGGAGCTGATGAAGGAGATCAACCTAGACCACCAAGGCCACAGAGACCCCAAATGGTTGAAAAACCTTTTGAGGAATACACAAGTGAAGACAAGAAAAGAGCTCAACTGGAGCATGTTGCAAAGAAGCTAATCCTTGACTCACTACCAAAGCTGATGGCACAAAAAGCTTTGGAGTTCGATACAGCTAAAGAAATGTGGCAGTATGTTTGCGAGTCTTCCCAGGAGACAGACCAGATGAAACGCAATAAACTGCAGGTAGCCGTTGATAAATATGAATCTTTCTCTATGAATGCAGGTGAATCCATAATGGCCATGGAGGAAAGATTTAACACCATCATCGGAGAACTGAATAACCTTGGTAAGAAATATGAGAATGGGGAAATGAATCACAAGATTATCTCCAAACTATACCCCAGAGATGACTGGTTTGTCAAAATGACTAGTCTAAGTGAGAAAGATCTCAACAAAATGATGTCTACATCCGAGGTATTTGCTCAGTTAAAATCTCACGAATTTATAATACAACAGTCAAAGAAGAATGAAGCTGCAGTAGTACAATCCGCTGCTAGCTCAGATGATGTAGCTTATTTTGTCAAAAAGGATTTCAATAAGTTTAAACAAAAGAAACCATATTACAATCAAGAAAGATTTGTTCCCATAAACCAATTAAAGGAGGTTCCTACAACCTCTAGCTCTCAATCTACTGATCTTAAGATCAGTGAACTAGAAGAACAGATGAAGAAACTTCAGAAGATGCTGATGGAGGCTAAAGGCGAAAAGGAAGCAAATGAGACTCAGCAGTCACCTTCTCACGCCCGCTCAGCAGAGCGAAAGCCTAGGACCTGTTTTGAGTGTGGATCTCCAGACCACTTGAAACATGACTGTCCGAAAGTCAGCAGAGAAGAAAGGGAGCGGCTGAAACAAAGATTTGAAAGACGTGCAGGCAATGCAGTCAAAAGAGCGCTCCTAACCAGGACGGAAACTCAGGACATTCCTGAAAATGATGAGGAGTACTACCTATCCTCAGAGGAAGAAGATGAAGAAGCCATGCTAGTTCTGATGGCAGATGTCGTGGAAGATCAATTTGTTGATGCAGATGCTGATCAGAATGCTGAAACGGCTCTAGCAGCCGAGAACACCGAGGTAACTTCAATAAAAATCCCTAGATTTGTAACCTTTGATGATTGCGAGAATCTCACTTTAGATTCTGAGGAAGACTATCTCACGAAGCTAAGTGAAGAATTCTCTAAAATGTACGAAATTAAAAACGTCATTGTAGGAGAAAACATCTCACTGAAGTTAAAAGTTTCAAATTTGACCGAGAAAGTCGAAAGACTAAGGTCTGCAAGTGAGGAACTTACAAAAATGAAAGCCGAATTTTCAATACTTTCTGAGAATTTCAAAATTCTTGAGAAAGAAAACATTTTGCTGAAAAATAAACCAAAAGAAAATTGCATTTGTACCTACACGACTAGTCAAGCTATTTTGAATGCTGCAATTAATCAACAAAGGCACTACAAAGATAGAGTTGGCATTGGTTTTGATCGCCATGATAAAGGAAAATCTTCTAAGCAGAAGATTACTCAGCTTATCTCTGCTGGAAAATTCATTATTGAAGAAAAACTGAAAGAAAAGGAATCTGCTGAAACACTTATTAGCGAATCTGTGAAACCTCAGCAGAATGCTAGGACATCTGCTAGGGAACCTCAGCAGAGGTACGATATACCCCAGCAGAATCCTAGAATATATGCTAGGGAATCACAACAGAGGTGCGTTCTACCTCAGCAGAATGCTCGAGTGTCTGCTATGAAACCTCAACAGAGGAAGGATAAATTCAAGCAGAACACGAGAACATATGCTTCGCAACCTAGATCAGCAGAGCCTAGAAGGATTGCCGAGCAGTATGCATCTACTGCCAGGACAGCAAGATCTTCATTTCATACAAGCAAGCATGTTAATTACAATGCTGTAAAACCCCCTCATAATGCATATACACCACATAGGCAGAACACCTATGTAAGGCCTAAGTCCAAAACAAATTTTCTCAAAAGGACAATGAAGGCACAACACACTACCACACCTCATCCTCAATCTAAGTATGCAAGATTTACTTATCCTAAGGTTGAGAAAGGTATAAAGAGTGATGTCAAGAAGAAAATTTTGAAGATCACTCAAATGTGGGTTCCAAAAGGAACAATGACACTTGCTAATCCTGCAGGACCCGAGACTAAACGGGTACCTAAATCCTTATCTTAATTGTCTTGCAGAAGAAGAATCCACGAGTGAAGGAGTCAAGATCTCCAGATGAATGGATTCTTGATAGTGGCTGCTCAGGGCACATGACTGGACGAGCAGACTTATTTTCAGATTTACAAAGCGTCTATGGATCCTCAGTTATTTTTGGTGATAACAGCAGAGGAAGAGTCATTGGAAGAGGATGTGTAGAACAAGATGGAATTCGAATTGTTAATGCTGCTCTTGTTTCAAACCTCAAACACAATTTGATGAGCATCAGCCAACTATGTGAGAATGGATATAATGTTTATTTCATTAACTCTGGCTGTGATATTGTTGATAAGGTTACAGGTGAAGTGAAGCTAAGAGGCATCCGCAAGGGTGGACTATATGTGGTTGATTGGCAAAGTGGTCAACAGGATTCTTGCTTCGTGGCATTTAACAAAGAAGAAACAAGTTGGCTATGGCATAAAAGATTAAATCACTTGAACTTCAAGACGATCAATCATCTAGCCAAACACAAGCTGGTTGAAGGACTGCCTGCTGAATCTTTCCGGAAGGAAGGAGTGTGCAAAGCGTGTCAACAAGGCAAACAAACAAAGGCATCCTTCAAATCAAATCCAGAAAAGGATACCTCAGGGAGAATTCTTGAACTCCTACACATGGATCTATTTGGTCCTGTCACACCACCCACAGTTAATAAGAAAATATATACGCTTGTGGTTGTTGATGACTTCTCCAGGTATACGTGGGTTCAACTATTAAAGACAAAAGACGAAGTAAAGATCCTGCTACCTGAACTGATCCTCAAAGAACAGAACAACAAGGAAGTTACAGTTAAAAGGATTAGATCAGATAATGGAACTGAATCCTGTAATGGAATTCTGATGGACTTTTGTGCTGAGGCTGGAATTCATCATGAGAAGTCCACTGCTAGAACCCCACAACAGAATGGGCTAGCAGAACGAAGAAACAGAACGCTGAAGGAAGCAGCACGATCCATGCTTGCTGATTCAGGACTCAGTGGAAAGTACTGGGGAGAGGCTATCATGACCGCCTGCTACACTCAGAACAGGAGTGCAGTTAATGGCAGATTCAACAAAACCCCTTATGAAGTGTATAATGGTCGATATGGATACCCTTCTCACAAAGGCTATAGAGTGTTAAACAAGACAACTCAACTTCTGGGCAGAACATGCCAAGAAGAATACTCACATGGAAGTGGATGGAACATTCTCTTCGAATGTAAACTTTGGGCTAAAGATTAGTAAACTTTTAGAGATTCTGTTTACCAACACAGGAGTAGATCGAGGAGTTGCACTTCTTTCTACCGACTACATTCCTGTAACAAAACACAAGCCTAAGCCGGTCAACATCAGAAATCCTCGGAAGTTGAAAGGGAAGTCTAACGTAGACAAGAATAAACCTACTTCTCCAGAGGAACCAGATGAAGCTAGTTTAGCAGAAGCCAGACTCCAACACTCCATTCCTATTACAGAAGAAGAATTAGCAGTGTTGAAGAAGAATGTCGAAACAGATCAATGTTTCAAAAATCTCGAGGAGATTGAGAAGTTAGGAAATCTCCCAGTTGATCAGATCAACCAAATCGTGACTTCGAAGGAAGCAGAACAGCCTCCAACTACTATTGGAACATTGGCAGTTCCAATTCAATCACTAAAAAGAGTTGCTACAAATCCTCCTGCAACTAAGGCCAAGAAGAAGACCAGAAGAAAGTTGGAACTTCTGACTGATAAGGAAGTAATGGAGAAAGCAGAGGCAAAAGCCAAGTCTGCTAGAACTGCTGGAAGAGAGATTACAGCAGAGAAGACATCTAGTGAGATCAATTTTGACAACACCTCTGATCCAGACTACATCCCTAAGTCTCTTGGCACTGCAGAAGAACGTGGTCAGGAAACAAGAAAAGCAAAGAGGAAGCGCATAGCTACACTAAAGGAAATCGAGAAGAAAGATTATCAAAAGTTCATCAATAACTTGACATTCGAAGGCAGAGACAGGATCTTCGAACGAGTCAAATCAGCTGCTGAAGAATTTATGGCCCAGAAGAAAGCTGCTAAAGAAGTTAGCAAAGGAGTCAGTGCTAGCAGAGGAGTCGAAGCTAGCATAATTAATGAAACATCTGCACAACACCTGAATCATCCATTGGACGAAAGGGATGGCGCTGGAGAAAATCAAATTCCAGCAGAGAATGAAGAAATAGCAGATACAACAGAAGATGCTATAATAAAGGATGCTACAGAAGATTCGACTGCTGATCAACTTCATCTAGCAGAAAAAGCTGCGAAGAAAGGAAAAGGGAAAGCTGATTCAGCAGAAGAATCAATTCCCAATCAGTCACCTGATCAGCAGATTAACATTGAAGAAGAAGAACTGTCAGATACAGAATTCACAAAAAGGCTGGCATCTGGAGCATTCAATGAAACTCACTACCCCCGGGAAAAGCTTCGCAGAAGAAATGATGCAGAATCCAGTGAGATTCGAGATGTTGAAGATCAAGTTGGATCATTCATCAATCCTGATTCAGAGAAAGGAAAACCAGATGAATATATGTTAGCAGGACATTCGCAAGACACACTCGTTAGTAATCAATCTACTAAAGAGCAACTAGGTGCTGAAACACCTCAACCAGAAGAAGATGATTCCCACCTCACTGAACCTGAATCATCTTGCCTCTCTGAATCTGATTCCGATGGAGAAACTGAAGAAATTTACAATGCAAAGTTCCTAAGGAAAGAAACCACAGAATCAGAGGCTATTCTTCGAGTACCCCTCAATGGACTGCCAGGACGTCGCTATGGACTACGAAGAATTAGTCAATGGAGTGCAACGGTTCATCCCGAAGATGTACCTAATTCCGATCTAGGACCTATGGCTGAAGAAATAGAGCAGTTTGTTGATTCTGAAACAGAGAGAGCCATAGCAGATCTATTCCACAGTGAGTTGGATGAATCAATACCTGAAGGACGCCTTTTGGCAGAAGAGTTCCGTCGATGGAAGAAGTTTGATTATAGTATGTATCAACTCTGCTTCGAAGAGAGGATGATATGCATTGCAGCTAAAGGATTAAACTTCTGGAGACGTGAAGAACGTTGGTGCTTTGATTGGATTGATCAAGTTCCAGGGATGAAAAAATTCTCAGATAAGCAAGTAATGTGCAGACTTCAAGCCATCCGAGAACACCGTTTTCTCTCGAAAACTGCTGGATTACCCAAGTCCACCTTCGTCCCTAATGGATACTCTGATGCTAGAGTCGAATTGTCCAAACGACAGGCAAAAGCTGCTGTTGCATACGAGAAGCGTCAGTTGGAATATGAATCTCAACAAGAGGAGCGTCGGAAGGCTCGAAGAGAGGCACTAGCCACTGAGCGTGCTGCTCTGAGATTCGATTATCGAGATAAGATGATAGTTAAGTTCCTGGACATTGATATTCAGGACATATTTGCGGAAGCTCAGAAATCTGAAGCTCAAATTATCCAGGAGACTGCACAAATTCTGGATGCAGCCCGTCGGATATTGCATGAGGAATTATACTATCAGGAGTATGTTGCTGCGAATACCCATCATGAACAGCAATCAACTATTCAAACGAGTCAAGAACTCGTTATGACTACTTCCTTCCATGCCTCTCCTATAACATCCCTGCAGATACCCTTCCCATTAACTGCGGAAATAGCTGAAGCCTTCAACTCTTATTTGCAAACAGCTATTGATGGAAGAGTAGAAGCAGCTACCAGCCATTTGAGAAGAGAAGTTGATGAGATACGGGGCGATGTATCTCATGTACAAACCGAGGTTGCTGAACATAAGTTAGCTATTTCTGAGAACAGGACAGGTCTTGAGGTTGTTCGAAAGGACATCACAGACACCAGGACTCACCTCGAAGAAACGGTTATGGCCTATGGAACTAACTTTTTGGCTGCAATCAAAGAGGGGGAAGAAAGAAGGAAGGCTGACCAGGAAAGAAGAAAGAAAAATGCGGAGGAGTCAGCAATAAGGGAACAGGAAATAAAGAGAAAAGAAGAAGAAGCAAAGGAAGAGTTGAGACAAAAAGAACTAGAAGCTAGACTAGAGCTACAAAGAAAAGAACATGAAGCTAAGTTAGAACTGCAGAAAAAGGAACATGAACTTCAATTGCAAAAGATTGCTATGGAACAAGAGAAGTTGGCCAAAGAACTGGAGCGTGAGGCTGCTGAAAGAGAATCGGGAGCAGCCCTTCTGGAGAACTTCATGAAATTCACAATGGAGAAGTTTGCTGACATTCAGAAGAACAAATCAGCAGACAGTGAAAAGGATAAACCAGCACCCGGCTCATTGATACGATCCTCGCCAGGAAGGGTTAGATCGCAGCCCAGGAAACTCGAACGAAAGGACTCGACTCGACGCGGAAGCAAACTGAACACTGAAGATGGAAGATCCAACACCTTTGGATACGAAAACCCTCAAGTACCGTAGTCCAGATAGAAATCTCCTACGACCCAAAAGGTGAATTGACCCAACAACAAAGGATATGAATGAAGACAACACCAATGGATATGACTGTCCAATTGATTAGTCGAAATCGAAACCCTATGGATTGCTAGGAATTTCGAAAGTTTGAGCTTTCAGAAATAAAGGAGAAAATCTCACAAATTTTATTAAACTGAAAACTGAATCAAAATTGTTCCATACAAGGCCTATATATAGGCAACTCAAACCCTAAACTAATAAGGAAACTAATTTAAATAATTAAAAGGTATTAAATTCAAAATTTAACTTAAATAAGGCCTAAACATGTTGGCCCAAAATAACTAAATAAATTAAACTAAGCCCAATCATTACACATAATTAAATTAATAACTTTTGGGCCTTCGTTTAATTCTTCCAACAGCAACGATTCTTTGGCAACATTGGCAGCCCAAATATCTTTAATCAATAAGCTCAATCCAGCCCTCAAAGTCCTTGCTCGAGATCTAGTCATCGGCCCACTCAGAATGTAGACTGGATCAACTCTCACAGCTGCTACTTGGGCTCCATCACTCATGAATGACAAGGTCAATTTCTTTTACTTTCTGAATCCAATTTGTACTTAAACTTGCAATATCATATATGAAATTGGATCAGATTTTGACAAAATCTTTTTGTCCACTTCTGAATTTTACTGGTGTGTTCTAGTTGATTTACACTTCTGGTGTACTCAACAAAGTTTGCATGTGGACATGACGATTATATTTTGATTGATGAATATGAATACGTGCTGATTTAATGAATGCTAGAAACTCTAGCATATTGCTTTGTTGCAAACATTTACTCATATTTAATCGAGAAATATTCCCCAGCACTTGTTGAGGGGGAATTCGACTTCAATCACTTCTGTTGCTTGAACCTAGTTGGAAAAACTCTGTGTTAGATTGATAGAATAGCATAGAATTGTAAAACACAGACATTCTTCCACTTATGGTCAGCAAATGATAGTAAGCTTTGATCGCACCAAAAAGGGGGAAATTGTTGGGAATTATTCCTAAAATCTCCCTTAGGACTTATTTGTAAAAGGTTTTGTTGGATCAAACCTTATTTAGTTGGTCGATCATTTGCTGAAATCTAGAGAGTCTATCACAACTTGTAAAGTCCTGTATAAGTTATACATTGAGTTGTAATAGACTAGTATGCTGAGAAGATTTCCTAGCAGACACAGAGCAGGTGGAGTTAGCATTCAACTCACAAGCTGCTAGAGAAACAAGCAAACAGAAGAGCGCTAGCATTTGGCTGAACGTCTACCAGAATGCTAAGGAGTTAGCATTCGGACCTTTCACCAATAAATGAAGAATCGCAAACAACACAAGTCAAAGGATCTCAAGGAATATACCATTAGCAAAATTGAAGCCGGACTGTGACTCTGACAAAAAAGGACACACAAGGGACGAGACTTTCCCTAAGTAGTTTGGAAAGTACATCTCTACTTTAAAAAGTGTTCTAACGAGTTAATCCATTCTTGGACAAAGAAGTCGTTGTGTCTAACGGGTATGGAGATTCAAGTTTTGAATATCCAACTATAAAAGACAGATTCTAGGACTGGATCGACTACTGCTTTAACTACTTTGACAACCGCTTCAATCACAATCTTTCCAAGTGTGAGATTCCTTTGACAAAGCGAACAAGAAAAAGTAGTCAGTTGAGAGCTCGTGATAAAAAGCACATTCAAAGCCCTCAACAACCAAGAGTGTCTTCACATTCAATATCTGACACTCAGCCTTGAAGATTCTTGAATCTCTGATAAGAATCTTCAATCATTGGGATAATCTCTTTACTAGGAGTATCCAACAGTCAGTCTTGAAAAGGATTGACTCAGACGGGCGTTAGCTGCATACTTATTAAGTTAAGAGGCAAACTATAAAAGCCTCATTTGCAAAGGACAAGTTTTACGAAGGTGTGCCCTTGACTTGGCCGGAGCTGTGATCAGAGAAGTTCAGACTCACGGAGGATAGCTGCTAATTAGCCAGGCCGAAAGCTCACTGCCTACTTAGCTGGAAAGGCGATTCCTTGTAATCTGTATACTTTTCTAGTGAAATTCTTAGCGTTTCGGCTAAGGAGTGGACGTAGATCTATTTGATCGAACCACTATAAATCTTGTGTCCATTTACTGTTTTATTTATTTATTGCTCAAAGATTTATTTGAAACCTAGCAACGGAGTTGCTAGAGTATATCTGAACACGAACTAAAGTCATAACTTGAGCTAACTTATTTTTGGAAAATAATATTAAAGTGCAAGAGACGAAAAACATATTCCGCTGCATTTCGTGTTAACTTATCAACACGACGACTCTGATATTCAAGGACCAACAATTACCATCTATGCAAGATTTGCAAACTCGATGAGAAACAAGTTTGGGTTGAATCCAATGTTTCATCAATCACGAGTTGGTTAATCTACTTAAGATTGATGTGATATATCAACATCTTATCTTACAAACAGAATCTGCATAGTCGTTAGGGAACAAATACGGACTAAGTCCAATGTTTGCATTACCATGAGTTGCTTGATCTGCTTGAAACTAATTATTACCAATTATAGAAACTCCACTATAAAAGATAACTGATATATATATCATATATTGGAAACAAAAAATAAGTTCCACCAAAATATCAAGATTTACATTAACATCTCTCAAGATCAAAATATTGCTCTCTTAAACATAAGAAAAATCTCTAACTACTGTTGCGAAAACCTCGCATTGCATTACCTATGGAGATGGTAACTTGTCACACTTAGGTCGCCTTCCCGGTGTGCCTACTTGCACTATATAACTTGACTCTTTGATACTACTTACACTACCAAGAAGGTAGCAATAGTTATCCAAATATGTGGCAATCATATGTGCTTGTGACATACCTTGTCTCTTGGTGTTAAACACTGGACAATTTTTCTTCCTACATCATACCTTGTCATACTTGAAACACTTGCCTACTTCCTAAAGCCTTTTAAAGCCATCAGTAGGTCTTATGACCTTACTCCCACTATTTACTTTATTGCTCTTGTTTTGTTGACTCGCTTATTTCCCTTCAATATATCCACTGAAAATAGAAGGGCTCCTAGCAGTAGATAAATAAACTTTTCCTCTGTTGAGACAATATCCTGAAGTAGTTCATCCGTTGCATACTTCACCTTATTTTTCTCAAGATTCAGTTTGAAATCATCAAAAGACTTCTTCAGCAAGCTAAGGATTATATTGATGCTGGTCAAGCCATCAATTTTACCTCTGCCTCATGTGTACATGTCTCTGAATTCACTCACGGATATCACATAGTCGTGAACTGATCCACAAAAGAAAGAATCAAAAGCTCAAGCAGAAAAGTAGTGCAATGCCTCACAAGATTCATCACATTCAAACTCGAAAATCCACAAGACATCAACACTCTTGAAAGAATCAGAAAATCTGTAAACTATGGAAGACTCACAAAGGAAGTGTTTCTCTCATTCACTCAAGTGTTTAGGATAGTTGTGAGATCACACACAAGTCATGCAAATTAAGCTCTACCATAGGCTTGCAAATATTCTAAACCTCCACTGCAATCATGTGCACACAAGTCTAAGATCAAAAAGGACTTTATTCAAGGTTGTAATGTAGGCTTTTTAGTGAAAGGTAGGGAAATATTTGGTCAAATGACTAAAATCAATTTCAGTGTGTCCACTTCATCAATCTCAACTCACTATCTATTCATATCTACCCAACTCCTTAGATTTTCAACACAAACCATAACTCTTTTATTTAAATATTTTTTTTTCTTTTCACATATCTTTTTATGCTCTTAAACAATTTTTTTTTGTCTATTCGTTTGAGCTTATAAGGACTAATCACAACAATTATTTATTTTCTTTTTCTTCTTTTTCTAGAGCCCAACCTTATCTTTTTCTTTTACCCTTCTAATAATATCTTATCATTTCTCAAACAAATCACAACCCACTCTCATAGACAAGAGTTGATTTTCCTATTCTTTTCCAACTCATACACAAAGAAAGAAAATATCATAGGCTCAAAAGGGCTGACTAGGGATAACATTTAATTAGGACAGTGAATGGAAAAATAGGCTAAACAAAAATTGCCTAAAATCACTTCCTAAATCTGTGCACACTAGCAGTCTTGAAAAAGAAACAGAGCAAGTTCTAGATAAACTCAAAACTGCAAACACACTCACAATCGAAATTCAGGCTCAAATCACACTTGGGACAATTTTCTTCCATAGTAAACATCAAATCATCATCTAACTATCATGTCAACGCAAGTATCAAAACAAGTAATCATGTGGTATTCTACATTCAGTGGGCATACTCAACCACTATCACAATCAATGCAAACCAAGTCAATTAATTCAAATCTTGTACAGGCCTGAGGTTCAATCATGCTCAAATTCCCACAATTCAATTTATTCAAAAATTTACCCATGCAGAAATTTAAATAAAGCAAGTAAAAGATAGAAAATTAGTTTCAAAACCCCTAAATCTTCATCCCCCAAACTTATTCAAAAATCACTCTTCAAAATATATATTATTGTTTTGAAAGAAGAAATTATTTTTCCCAAAATTAATATCACATCCATGCTCAAATTAAAAAATCTCTCATTACTAGAAAGCTTTATCATTATTGTTACTCTTAAATCATAAAAATATCACTTTTATAAAATTAATTATTTTATAATTCTTACTAACTAGTATTTCACTCGTGCGTGGCATAGAAGAATCGACGCTGAGTCGTGGTTTGTATCCATGTTTAAATATAAAAACACGATCATGAAAATATGTGATCACAAAAAATCAAAACGTGTATCTATACAAATATTTAAATAAATATTTTTTATAATATTATTGAGCGATTATGAAAATATGCAGTACAGTTATGTCGGGAATATCGGTTAAACGGTTCTGTTAATTAAATAGAATAATAAAAAGATCAACCAAAGATATAAAAGATGTAAATGATTATATTATTTATAAAAAAAACAAAATAAGTAAAATTATTATTGTTATATTAGGGATGCGATCCAGTGAGAACCACTCTTACCATAAGAAATAAGAACCAATCATCGCCATTGATTTTGATAAATGAACGCTCAGGATTTTACTAAAAATTCTCGGGCATTTTATCTCAAAAAACCTGCATTATATGGTATTTTTGTCATTTTGTACTTATTTAAGATTCTGTTTGCATATTCAACCTCGACATGCATTATATATCTTACAAACATGCATTATATGCATAAGAAACATGCATTATATATCTAGGAAACATGCATTATATACTTAACAAACATCTTCCTGCATTATAATAGGGTATTACTTTTATTTTAGAACAATATTACTATCATTATACGGTATTAATTCATGCATTATATATGGTATTACTTTTATTTTAGAGAAAAATTATAGTACTTTCATTATAATGCATATGTTATTACTATATAATGCATAATAGATGCAAATTTAATGATGAATGATGATTTTGCTGGAAAAAATATGTTGCATTTTATCTATCATATTCTGCATTATATACTATAACTTCATGCATTATATTGTGCAATTGTATTCATTATATAAGAATTCGTGTACTGTTACCAGAATTATGCATATAATCACTAATTTTTATTTTTACGATGATTTTTTAATCGGAACTATAGTGTATTAATTACTTTTATTTTAGAGCAAAATTATTTTACTTACATTATAATACATAAGTTATTTGATTTGTGCATAAGATTAATAATTTTCATTTGTTACATAGTTTACTCCCACTAAACATGTGCAATAGAGATTTAGTTAAAAAAATAATAAAATTATATTATTTTGGTACATTAAAAAATAATTTTAAATTAAGAGAATTATGATATTTATAATTTTAAGAGAGAAAAATATAACTATATGCACTAAATATAAGATATTCATATCAAAATTGATATGAAAAATATCTTAATTAATATGGAAAATTATAAATAAGGAGAATTCTCTAATCTTTAAGATTGAAACATATCTATCATTAATTTTCTCAAAGATTATTGTCATATATAAATTCTTATTCGTGCATCAAACTATTTAAAATTATTGTTAGAATGAATATTTGAATGTCTATCATGTGAGCTTCATTTTTAAGATATACCGATACTCCGTGGACCGCATTATTTTGACATCGACATGCATTATATACCTAGCAAACATTCATTATATACCTAACAAACATGCATTATATAATATAATAATATATATTTATATAACATAACAAAAAAAAATACATAATTAAAAACAAGTATTGTATGATCAACTTTATAACAACTAAAATATTTTCTATAGTATGCAAAGATAATGAATTTTAATTTTTTTGTTGATCTCGCAGGAAAAAATATATTGCATTTTATCTATAATATTCTGCATTATATAATACAACTTCATGCATTATATTGTGCAACTTCAGTCATTATATAAGAATTCTTGTACTGTTACGAGAATTATGCATATAATCACTAATTTTCATTTTTTACGATGATTTTTGAATCGAAACATATGCAATAGGGATTTTGTTTCAAAGATAATTAAATTACCTTTAATTTGATATATGATACATTAAAAAATAATCTAAATCGAATGAGATATGATCATTTAAAGATTTAGGATGATTTTAGAGGAGAGAGAAAAAATATTACAAAATTACCCTTTAATGCATGTTTTACTACACTATAATACAGACGAGATTTATTTAGTCTTGAGCGTTGGATCACCAATTGGATGGCCGAGATTAGTTCTTATTTTCACATGGTAAGAGGAGTTCTCATATGATCACTCCCCTGTTATATTAACTGTTATGTTACTTCTATTTTTAAATAAATAAAATTAAACATGAATAGTATTGAACAGTTATTAAATCGGTGGGAACATTTATTGGGTTGATTTTCATTTAATATATTAGTAGATTTTAGCTAACGAATTTGCTCACGAGTGGAATACTATGATACTCAAGTTTGATTCATTTAATAAACAAATTTCACTAAACGGTCTTGAACAAACTTATATCTAATCAAGACCAGAGTAGCTAATGAACATTTCAATTCATTAACAACCCTATCCATGATGGAGATGAATATACAAACATGTGTGATACTGGAGCAGCATATATTGATCTTGGATTCAGTGCTAAAAATAAATGTATGTTATATAAGAACGAGTCTTTTAACTCTTGGATTGATTGTATCAACATTTAAAAAATAATTTAATTAAAAATAAGTATAATATATATAATATTTAAGTAAAATATAATGCAAGCCTTACATACAAAGTAATTAAGTAAAAAAAAAATTAAAAAAAACTTCAATTTATACAATTAATTTTTTGATATAAACAGCAAAGATTTATTCCTTGAACAAAGAAGGGAGTAAAAACTTGTCTAAAGTAAGAAACAAACTCGACCAAGATCTATGAACGGTCGCTTTATCAAAAGGATGGATCAAAACACACAACACAAGCATATAAACAAATGTTTCTTTCTGCAAAAGTGACCACACCATATATATATTATTCTGTCAAAATAGACAAACCCCAAACGAGGAAGTAGTTGGCATGAAAAACAACAAGCACGCCATCTCAAAGATGCTGTTTTTTTTTTTTTTTTTCTTATCCATCAACCATGCCATCATCACCACAAATGCTTCCTCTTTCCATGCCAAAGTTATATGCCCCGGCATGAATTTCACCACGTGTATCATCTATAAAACCAGTCGTGCATGCACCCAACTTCTTCACTCAGTCGAATCAAGTCAATCCTCCCCATGGGTTCTGTTCAAGAAACTCAGTTGGAGTTTGAGTTCTTGAGCAAGAAGCCTTACGTCCCTCCTTCATGGGCAGCTCACCTCAATCCCACGCCCTCCCACATCTTCTCCCTCGGACATGTATATACCTATGTTCAAATTCAATCTCTACTTCATCATCATCATCATCTAATGTTGTTTCATTTTGTCTTGTCGTAGTTTCCAACTCCGATTCACAGGTGGAACCTTCCGAATCTGCCTAAGAACACCGAGGTTTATGTTAAGGTAAACGATTAATTTATGCATGCTAGCTACATCCTCATGTATACATGGCGTTTAAGGACTTAATGTATATATGTTTAGCGCGACGACCTCTCGGGAATGCAACTGAGTGGTAACAAGGTGAGGAAACTCGAGTTCTTGATGGCGGAGGCAGTGGAGGAGGGGGCGGACTGCGTCATAACCATAGGCGGAGTGCAAAGCAATCACTGCCGCGCCACTGCTGTGGCTGCCAAGTACTTGAATCTCGACTGTTATCTCATACTCCGCACTTCCAAGGTATGTTTCTGATCACACTGCCACATCCCATTGTCACTCTGTTGAATATCCCACATCGGCTATAGAACTTGGAGTATATCACCGTGTAATGGTGAAGATTCCCTCTCCTTACAAGCCAGTTTTGTAGGGAGAAAAATGGAAACTTTACACACTCAGCTGGTTTTAAATGGATTCTATGGAGTTGCAGGATCTGGTAGACAAAGATCCGGGCATGAGTGGAAACCTTTTGGTCGAACGTCTGGCCGGAGCACGTATCGACCTCGTCTCAGAAGAAGACTATGCTAAAGTTGGCCGTGTGGTATATATATATATCACTCAAATTTATCTGTTTATATACATTTCTTGATGAGTGGTACATGTTTGATTCTGAGTTTTGGTATTTTAGGCTCTCACTAATATACTGAAAGAAAAGTTGTTGAGTGAAGGGAGAAAGCCTTATGTCATTCCCATGGGTGGATCCACTCCATTGGCGACCTGGTAAGAATCATGTGCTATTATGAGAAGAGAAGAGACTGCAGAAAAAATGAAAGTTTTTTTGTTACTGCAGGGGATATATTGAAGCAGTTAGAGAGATCCAACAACAGCTTCAGAAAGGAAATGCATGGGCAGCATTGGACGACATTGTTGTAGCATGTGGAAGGTCACACCCTACTTCTGCTAATTTTAATTTTTTCTGTGATTTTTTAATGGTATTTTAACACACGTGCGGCATGTTGTGTTTCAGTGGATGCACGAGCACTGGTCTAGCACTCGGCTCTCGACTAAGCGGATTGGGAGCCGAGGTGCACTCATACTCAGTGTGGGGCGAACCCGACTACTTCCATGAGTATGGTCAAGGCCTGCTCGATGGACTTGGAGCAGGCCTTAGCTCTCGTGACATTCTAGACTTAAAAGATGTGAGTTAGCTATTCTGAAGGTGGGTTGTTCTAGATTACAGTTGGAGGACTAAAATGCGGTCTCTACAGGGCAAAGGTCTCGGCTACGCTATGAATACGGAAGAAGAGCTGAAATTTGTGAAAGAAGTAGCAGAAACAACTGGCATAATCCTAGATCCTGTTTACAGGTACACAATGCAACGCTTCTGATTCTACGTATTGATCGTTTTGAAACTAAAAGAAGCGGTACCTTGATAGTGGGAAGGCTGCGTACCAGATGATGAGAGACATGGCTGATGACCCTGTGAGATGGGAAGGGAGAAGAGTCCTCTTCATACACACTGGTGGTCTGCTGAGCTTGTACGACAAAGCAGATGATGTTGCGCCCTTGCTCGGGAACTGGCGTACAATGAACATCAAATAATGTGTTCTGCAAATGAATTTCTTGATGAAATTCAGATTTAAGTCTAGCAGAGGAACATGGATCGTTTTTATGAAGTCAAAATGACTGCTTAGGATTTTAATTATTGGCAAACAAGAAGAATAAGAGAAGGCTGTTATCATTGGCTCTAGCTAATTTAGCCTCCAACGATCTAGATATCTCATGGAAAAACTGAACTGCACAAACAAATGAGTATCTATACACAGAAAAACCACATTATGATGAAGCTTCAATATCTGGAATGAAAATAAAGAATCAAAAGAATGAATGTGTAACCGCGCTTCTTCAACACTTCTACTCTCGAGTCGATGGACTGATCCCTTAGCGCTCCCAGTAGGATTCATCCTGAACATAAAAAACACGAATATATTCATCAAGAGATTAATGAAGTAAATGCAGCATATTAACTATTCAGCCTTTTTCCCCTTTTTTAAGTAGAATGTACCTAGTTGAGTCTATGTTTTGGCCCTAATTATTTCAGATGATATTATATATTGAAGAAAAGAAGAGAGAACAAACAATGACTAGCTAAAAGAACTTCGAAGCATAAGGTTTTCAGTAATGTCGAAAAAATTGTTCAATGAATCATGAATGTCTTTTTTACTAGGGACCAGATCTATGAACACTATATTCGCATTTGTGTAGATACACAATGTGCAAGTAAACTCCACTGAGGAATGCCTAGAGTGATAAGCTACTTACCTCTCCCAATTCTAACTGGCCTATTCCACCACCGAGTCCCATTTCTGTCACAATGTTGTTTTGTTCGATTTCTGCATCAGTAAAATTGAGTGCTCGTTGCAACTTTCGAGGTGAAAATACTTCAACTTCCACCATGTAAGTGGCTGTCACAGGGCGATGATCGGACATCTTAAGTTCAGATCTCCTATAGCTTAACAGTTTCATTCCTGTCCCATATGACAGAATACGATCGCACCTGCATCACATAGAGATGTTGAAGAAATGAACATACATGCATACACTAAAGAAGACAGAAATATACGGATGGATCATAAGAACTATCGATTAAGATGGGCAATAATTAAACTGAGCTACATCATATGGTGAAAGGACAGATTCTCAAAAGGGGTATACCCATGGAATGATAAGATTACATCAATAGATATATAAATTTCCAGTAAACTATAAGAAAACATTTTACATTCTGGCTGCTCAGCATGGAGAGAAAAAGCAGCTTGTCAAAAAATTCAATACATATAGTTACCATGAAAAAATGAGAAGTAGAAAATAGTGTGTAGTACCACTAAGGCATAAAATTAGAAAATGCATCACAGCATGACCATGCGTAAGTTGGTAGACTGCATGAATGAGAAACACAAGAACCATATTATGAATGAAAAAAGGAGTATTTTGAAGAGGATGGTGCGTACCATGCTGGTGTTCGCCTCCCAGCCTTTGGATCCCCTCCACTGTAAGTATCAGAGTTAAATTCATATTTGTATGTTGGAGCAAAGCTCAAAGTACCTTCAGACCATCCATCAAATACACGGCCTTTCTTAAGCTCTTTTGAAAGCTACAAAGAGTAGTTGAGGGTATCAGACAAACCATACTCGTAACAATCAATAAACATTGATGCTAAGCCTAAAATGCAGAAAAAATGCAGATTTGCAATGATATTCGTATTATACATCGTCACTCTCCCAAAATTATGTATTATAGAGCTAACACAAAGTTTCAAATGAGAGTTATAAGGTTAAAGACTGAAGTATCTAAAAAATACTCCCTCAAATTTCATGCGCATAGTGGTGGTAAATAAATAGATTGTGCAAGAGAAATAGATTATAAACAAACAGGTCAAGAAAAAAAGTAGTTAATAAGGATCAGTTAGTAGTATTTTGACCAAATTTAGGAGAAGAAAGAGAGAGAGAACAAAATCACCTGATCATGTTCGACTAACTTGCACCAGTCCTTTTTCGAAATAAGTTCTCTAGTGAGCTCATAGGGCAAATTGATTCGATAATTTAGGTCGCCCAGCCAGATTATTCTCCTACAACCAGTAAGATTTTCTCTCACATATTGGCAATTCAAATTCTACAAAGTTATTTAGAGATAGCAAGATAAATAAAAAAATCTAACTTTACATAACTGTAACTATGGTGAACTTCTTACATGCAGCAGATTAAACTGATGAAGACACTTACATCAATAAATTCACATATAGAACTGTAATGCATAGTATTATTGCTAGGCTCCCAGGTTAAGTCAATCTTGCAGATAAGAACCATAAATCAGGCTCTCCATTCAGGATTTTGAGTAACTAGAACATATCTCTCATTGTTATCGTGAAATGTGATGGGAACAAATCTATATGAGCGAGCAACAGAAAGAAATCCTTCTCCCATAATTTGTCGGTTTATCAGTTCAGAAATCACAAAAAGTTCTCCAAAGTAAAACATGAAATTGATTGTAATGGAAATCACAAATGAGCAGATGCATAAAGTAAAAAAAATGAAGAGATAAAAGTGAAATTTAGAAAAAGGAGAACTTTTAAAAGGAAATGGATTGAATTCTTTCAACAGCAAGGAGAAGAATTAATGCATTCAACGCATTTTACGAAAATGAAAGGGAATGATTGAAAATGTAATATCCCAATTCATTGCTGGAACAATCCTATTGTATTGCCTGATACTTACAAAACATAAATAACCATCATATACTAACATTTCTAATTAAAGATACAATGAGAAAGGAAATTCAGAAAAGCTTCCCTCACGTTTTCAACATTTAACGGTAATGTAATGTTAAAGAGTGTCTTGCACGTCATTTGCTATGGACATTACAACTTTTCCACTTCATTTTATAATAACAAGTATAAGAAAAAGGACCTTCATACTTACTCATGATCATATATTCTTTTGGGAATCCCCAAACCAGCGAGTGCATTGAAGTGAGTCCGTCGATGAATTTCATTCACATCAGCATTTCTTTTGACAGCATCCACCTCTTTCTCGCCTGATGTTAGATGGGTACAAACAAAACAGAAAAATGTTTGATGTACAGACATGCTCACTGATATTGATCCCTGAGAGAAACAAATAAAGAGTCACATACAACCGTTCATCCTAGAGAAGAGAATCATAATAAAAGAAGTGGGCCACTGGAAACTCATAAAACCATATAAACAGAAACTGATGAAGAATAAAGAAAATGAATACAGAGTATTTTCATGACTATCATGCCAAACTGAAAGTATACAACTGAAAAAATTAATAAATCCAAGTATGAGCAAGGATTTAAGCACATAAGATATTTTTGCTTACTACTCTTTGATTGTAGACTGTTAAAAACAGAAAGATATATTTACCAAAATGCAAGATAAGTTTCAGAAGAACAAACCTTGTTGCCAATGTAGCCCATAACACCGACACCAACAGTAGATACATTCAAGTTCTGTATATGCTTTCGCAAGCTCCGGCGAACCCATATGGTTATAAAGATTCCAACCATTTGCTTGCTCACAATCCTAACATATGCTGGCCTTCTCCTCCGGTTAATTAGAGATTCAAGGTCAAGTTTTGCTAGTGAAGTTAAGTCTGATCGCATTCTATTCTCATTGATTGTGCTCGACTTAAAAGAACTATATGTCCTGAATGATTTGGAAGCCTTGAAAGGCTTAGAGGATGAATTAGGTCTCTCAAAAACATGCTGAGCTAAGAGATGAAGTGGTGGCTCTGGCCAGCTTAAGCCTATCCTTTCTGTCCCGCTGAGCGTTTTGGTTAATTTTTTTTTGTACTGGGTATTCGTAAATTCTGAATCTTCTTCAGAATCTCCTGTCCTGAAGCTATTTATTCTGCCCAGGTTTTTTGGAGAAGAAAGCTGCCGCTGCAAATCTCGCTTTGCTGAATTCCTTAAGTTGTTATAGTCATTGGAGAAGGATGGATCAGCACAAATAACATCTTCTTCTTCGACCTTGCCATCCTGGACTTCCTCAAAAACATTAGAATCTTCATTCAATGGATAGATCTCCTCCTCAACATCACTGTCAGATTCAAGAACAATTTCTTCTTCTATGTCAGGGACATCCTCAGATGGCTTAAACCTTGATGGAGAAGGAGGATCACTGTAGCTCTTAAACTTAGTAGCTGGTGGTACTTGATTCAAAGTTTCACGAATGAAGTTTTCCCATTTTGAAACTGGACGATTATCTTCAGCTCCAAATATATTACCAGCATTTAAGGGTATCATCTCCTGAAGGCTAGAGATGTACGACAAAGGCAAAGTTAAAATAATGTATACATTGATAAAGATTTGATTCCTAAAAACTATTAGAATGGGTTAACATTTGACAATAAAACAACAAAATGAAAGCATCAACTTATATAGTTTTGAAACCTCACATTGGTGCAATAGGCTTCAAGGAGAAAGCATGTAATATACAATGTAACCAGAGAGAGATGTCATAACCAAATATGCTACATAATTAGATGTAGGTTATAACGAAAGGCATTGTTGGAAAGCATAATGAACTCACCCAATTACGTAAATATCGGCAGGATCATCAATATCTAACCAACCATCAAGATCTAGATCATCAGGAGGTACTCTGCCCCCAACATTCCAGGTGGCAGCACATATTCTGAAAAGGCCAAAGAAAAGATAATGGACATCAATCCCACCATTTGGAACTAAATCTTACGAAGAACAGATTATTACAGCAGCACTAAGCTGCTTCACCGATAAAATGCAAAAGCTGGCATACCTTATTTCCTTTTTGTTTATATACTGAGCTCTAAAAGTCTCGGATTTCCTCCTCCTTATCCTAGGAAGAGCATCTGTGGCGAAGAAAATGTGAAAATACATAATTGTAAACTAGTCAAAAATACAACTAGGTCAAATCCAGAGTCATAACAGCATGAATGGCATGAGGTGACAAAAACGGCTGTTAATAGCAACAATTGTCTCAACCTCAGAGCACAGTGGTTAAGCACTCTGCCAATGACCGAATGGTCATGGGTTCGAGTAACGTAAGGAACACCCAATTTCTTAAAAGAAATTGTAAAAGAGTAAGTGCTTATCATGTTAGTATACGCATATTAACATAAAGCATCTAGAAGAATGATGAAAGCATCCAAATTAAGTACACACTTTTTACACATATAGACGGGCATTCGTGTGTTTTCTTCGATGATTTATGTGCCAAGTTTGCATAGTCTCAGATATTTCATTTCAGCTGAATCTTTTCTTTTAAGGTGATTAAACTACAAAAAGCACATAACTGCTAGATAAAGTGTTAATTTCCTGTAAAAGCAATCCTATCATCATATTCACAGCCATAAAAGCAAACAAACTAGCTCAATATTAAGATAATCTTGTGATAAATAGTTATATTTATGTAGTATTCTTTGAAAGAGTGCTCAGGAATGTAATGGTTGCTTAAAATTAAAGAAAGGAAATAAATCCAAAACTAATTTTAAGCTTAAAAAGTGATGTCTGTAACCCAATAAGTGAACTGTGCACTCAACATGAACTGCATGTCTAATTCTGATATCTATTAATATGGATACAACTATAGGATAAATTTCGCATATCTTCAGTGAAGTGTTAAACAGGATAGAAGGCGCAATACGGCAAAACTTCAAAGAAAGAATAACGGATGTGGCACAAAACAGCAAAACTTCACCAACTTATAAAAAAAATGAACTTATATATATATTAAAAAAAAAAAAAAAAAAAGTTATCTACCAACTTCCGCAAGATGCTAAAAAATTCAAACAAGCAAACATAGTCTGCTTCACGATGTACATATGCTTAATATAATGGAGCCAAGAAATTCCAAGACTTAACAACTTTAGCGTAGACCAAATAAAAATATGGCTAACAATCAGCAGTAGGAAGAATTGAAAATTACTACAAAAACCGAAAGCACGTTACCAGCAGCATCAACCTTAAGTCCAATTAGTTTTTCATTCTTGAACCGCGACTCTCCGCCCCAATCACAAATTTCTGAAAGAAAAAACCAACACAATCACACAAAATGTGAAATTCATTAAAATATAAAAAACAAAAAAGGCATGCGATGGAGAAAAGCGGCGAAGACGACTCGGAACCTGATTCCACAGTTTCCTCCACATCGGAGTCGGATTCGGTATCTGCAGAGTAATCCGAGTTGTTGGTGGGAATGTTGAGCCACTTGCGCACCAACACGCGCCTCCACGAGAGCTGTAGGCACGCGCAAGCGAAACACAATATTTCAGCCCAATTTCTCTGCAATTCTCCATAAGTCATCCCAAAAAAACACACAAAAGTTCGCTTTCCAGCAATATAGAGAAATAGAAAGGTAGAGAGAGAGTGTGTGGTTACCTCACGCTGCGGCAGGCGATTTCTGGAGCTGAGCTTCTTCATAATGAGAAAAGAAAAGCGAAAATTCTAGCGAAAACAGAACCAGATTGAAATGACAAAAATTTCCAAAATGAAAATTATGAGCTGCAGATGGTGGAGGTGGAGGTGGAGGTGGGGGTGGGGGCTGATGGCGGTTGACGAATAACTAAAACTACCGCGTAAATGCATTCCAACAGCTAATGCAGATTTTATAGCACTGAAATAGAATTTTACTGGATCGGTTGACTTAATCTATATTTGTTGCATCACTCAATATTGTCCAAATAGTTATTTATTTAATTTTTTTATAAAAAAAATATTTATTATATCTAAATAAATCAATAGTAGGTAATATACAATCAAGCAATAAAATAATAAGTAATATTTTAATCAAGCAATAATCTAAACAAAATCAAGCAACGTAGTAAACACGATATATAAATTACTTATACGAGACAGACTCGTATGTATATATATAGATACATATATATATTTTTTTACTATTCCAATCTCAATTACTTATAGCTAGGAGACAGACTCGTGATTATTTTTTCATAAATATGCTTTTTTATAAATAATGCAATTTTGTAATTGATGTATTTTTATATAATAAATGATATTTTTTTAATAATATTAATTTTGTGAGATCTAGCTCACACAATTTTTGTGCGGATCATCTTTTACAATACCATCTCTACAATTAATTATAATAACATGTTGTAGTTATAATCTCTTAATTTTATTCTATTAAGTATTTTCAAATGTACAAGTTCTACTTTAGATATACATCAATGTATTGGTGTCTAAGTCTAATTACATTAAAAAATTTAAACATTGATGTGTATGTATAGTTAAATAATTAAACTCGAATATTAAGGAAGATCTTTGTGAAGAAATTAACCGAAACTGTAATTGCAAAAAGGGAAAATGTATATGTTTTGATGACAATATTTTGAAAATCATATTTTTTTTAAGTTATATATTTAAAGTATTAATAAATACAATTAGCACTAATATTTACCATATTTTATATGAATGTGTTGTAGTCATTGAGTATACTTAAATTAATAGTTTTGATGAATCACAAATTCTATAGTTTTATGAGAAAACACGTAGTTTTGGTGAAAATAATTCTTAGTTTCTATAATCTTTTAAGAAGTAATAAAGAAGAAATAGATTTAACTTTTTATAACAAAAAGATATAAGCATGTGTTGTATTGAGTGACGTACGAAATTGCAAATGTAAAATAAAATACTATAGTTGTATAGTTGTGACCAATATCTAGGGACTATTTTTTAATTACAATAAATTAGGCTTCAATAAAGATGGTTCTAGTATTATGAGCTAAGGTAAAACAAGTTGTATTTTTTTTTAAATTATTGATTTTTAGGGTCCATTTAGTTGGTGGGTTTCAGAATAAGAGAATGAAATAATTCCGAAACCTATCGTTTGATTCAAGGGTATCGAAATAAAGAAATGTAAATAATATTCAAATATTTGGGAATCATCAAAATTATTCGAATTGGTGGGTTTCATATTTATTCCCAAATCAAATTACCAAAATTATTAATTTCTTATTTTTATTTCATTGTTTTATAATTATTTTCTTATCTATTTTTTATTAATATTATTCTAATATGTTATAATAATAATAATAATAATTACTATATAATTTTAGTTATAATATTAAATATTATGCATTATACTTTTTTAATATATTATAACAGTATTATTATTAAATTAAACTTTTATTTTGTATCTGCATTTTATATTTTATAAAATAATAGACTATTTATTTATTTTTAATATGATTTTATTTTCTTAGTTTTTTATTATTAGACTAATTATTATTTATAAAATATTTTAATTATTTTCTAAACTTATAAATTTAAAAAAATAATTATCATAATTGAAAATAATTTTCAAACTCATCTCATAAATCAAAATCAGAATTGAGAATACTCATTCCTTTTACTATCAAACTCATACCTATAGTGATTCTCGATAGTTAAACCAAACGTCCTCTAAAATTTTTCATTTTGAAACGCGAGTAAATATTAATGTTAATAATGTTGTAGTTTTTTAGTCCCAAAATTTAGAGGTGTGCAATTCTTTAATCACCCCGTTTAATTAACGTTGGTCTATCACTTATTTTTATTTAATTGTAAATTAAGAAAACTCTATATGTATGGCTATGAATAAACTAAAAATGATATTTACCTAATAAAAACATGATTAAGTATATCATAATATTATAAAGTATGTTCTAGATAAATATCGCCTACGATAAATTTTCTAATTATGCTTAATTAAAAATTTTGGGTATGAGAATGTGACACACGACTTAGGTATATAGTGAATATTTATTTCACCTAACTAGTGGTCATGGAAATTTTGGTTTTTTTTTTTAATTTATTTATTATTACTTTATGTGGTTGTGAGATTTGGATAAAAAGTTTGACTCCTTTTGCCCCACTATACCAATAACATATAGTGGAGAACTTTTCCAAGTAGGCGCATACACATTTGTCAGAGAAAAATAGTTATATTTCAATTTATTAATTTCATTCACTTAAATAAGTTGATAATAAACTCCCAAAATAATTTAAATGCATATATATATATATATATATATATATATATATATATGGTAGTAATTATATGATAACACGTTTTTAAATAATAACATAATAACTATAAAATGCACCTATCCAGAACTAAAAATGCATTGTATAGTGGAATAAAATGCAGCTGCTCAGGAGCATTTTTTGTATAGGATTGATGCACTTTTAAAAAATGCACCAAATTCACTTATAAAATGTTATTGTATTTAGGTTTTGATAAAAGATGCACCTAATCCGCATATAAAATGGTCAGTGCATTAATTATGCAGTAAAAATGATGCATTTATTTGCATTTGCTTATGCATTTTCCAGCCATCACAAATGCATTTCCTAGTTAGCATGTTAGCATATGAAAATGGGTTAATATATGATCATA